>JAFEMH010004122.1:0-225975 GCA_022495995.1 Adenophora triphylla var. japonica | reverse complement strand
TACGAAGGTTGACTAAAAGACTATTTTAACATTTCAATTTAATTTGAAGACAGGCAGCCCCTAGTCTAGCCGCTCTTTGCTGTTGGACCATCCATCTACTTTTCGACGCTTGGAGATGGGAGCCATTGTGGATCTTTTCCTACCAGATTTCTTTGGCAATCTCTTGCTCAATCCAACCATTTTCATTACTTACGATGACTGGTTCATCGACCCTGCCATAGGGGCGAGTCAAATTTCATTTATGCCTTACAAGGCTTGAATCACCAAACTCGACCATGTTGACACTCCTCATAAGTTATTTCTAGGGAACGGGTTATTGATAGCATTAGGCCCTTCAGGCACCTCTAACCTCCCTTTGCTCAATCAACCTTTGACGACCTTTTTCAAGGGGACGCAATCATCTGTCAGGTGCCCATGGCACGAAGGTGCTGCAAGTACAATGTTTGGAGGTATCCCAAGGATATTGGGGTTTGTATCGATAATTATCTAAAGGCTTCCAGCAAACCTTCTTTTACCAAACCTCGAAGATATCACTCAAAAGGCATCCCAAAGTCTCCCAAGCCACGTGGAACCTGACCTGGACTTTGCGCATCAGGTTTCTTGGGGAACAAAGGAGTGGCATTGTTACAGCCATGTCCCAAATAGTGGCTGGGCAGGAGTCGTAGCCAGGCGGAAGAAGCCCGGTGATCTGTAAGCAGGTGTGCAACAACTTGCTGCTGATTGTAAGCTCCTCTCAAATTTAGCCCCGGAATTGACTATTGCCCAGCAGATTCCGGATAGGGGAAATTCCTAAGTGAGGCCCTTAAATGGGGCTTCAAGCATGACTGGAAGATGTCTAACTCAAGCTCCTGGCCGTCAGATGGAGGGATGGCCATTTCACTGAGCTTCAAGTTCCACCTTTTATAAAGTCCCCAATATTCTCATCTCGGGCGCCGCATCGGTCGTCTCCGCAGGTCAACTTCCTATTTGTCTCCCATTCCAAGTTGGCTTTTATACTTATCTGTGAAAGTACTGGTAATCTGTTCCAAGTAGCTCCTAGTTTCAGTGCATTAATCGAAAGAACCATTTTAAAGCTCATGGCGACTTCAAAGTTAGAGGACTCAAGTAGTCGGCCAACCGCTGGTTTGTAGCATCCCTTAGCTTTCATTGCCAAAGTGTAGGTGTCCAAGTGAGTTTTAGGGCATGCACTTCCCGTCGAACAAGTCGGTAGATTGGGCATCACGAATCTTGTGAGGCAGGGGGTAAAATAGAGTCCGGGGTCCGTAGGTCTGGAAGGCAGCTTTCTTAGAAGTCAATCCTGCAAAGAAGTCAGGCTTTCATTTCCTTTATGTTGTTCCGTGAACTCAGGCCAGTGCGGGTCCTGTGGGTGGAGCTCATGGCAGTGTTCAGCACCAGAAATGGATCTGAGCTGGAGAGAGGAGTTACCACTGGCGGCATACTGGTGGAGGGAATACCATATCCCGGAGCATAGGTGTAAATATACCCTTGACCCGGATTGCCCTGAGGGGTAGGAGCCTGAACATGACGGTTGAGCTCGAAAGCTTGCTGCGGGTGGCTTCAGGGTGCAGAGAAGGTGCGAGGCAGATCTGAGGTAGCCGGATAGCTCGGGTTTCCAAGAGTGAGACTCATAAGTAGGCTGCTGAAATGCAAAGTTGTTGTCCCCGGTTGTTGAACCGCATGCCTGGCTGTGGAAGTGAGGGTGTATAACCGGGAGGGTACTCCTGGTCCCGGTGATTCTGATGAGACTCGGGACAAACGGTGGCTTCGTCGGCCCATCGACCTCGGAGTGAGAAACGGGTTTCAGTGGAAGCCAGCAAGTGTTAGGAGCAATCTGAACTAGCATCGTCTCTGGTGAGGAGGGGGCTCCCGATCGCTGCCCTAGACCAAACTACTGCCAGTATTGTGGGCAGCGGCATTCCAAACCAAGTTGCTGTGGGTACACTCGAACCGTTGCCGCAAAGATCCTGGGCTGATTTGTCCCAAACCGGAGGCGTGATCCCAAACTTGTCACTGTGGCATCTCCGAGGTACCCCCAACCATGGGAAGACATTCCTCTTACCGATTTTGTCCCTACCGGAAGAATTGCGAACCGGCTTGGTCCCGGGCTTTCTCGTGCCTGTACGGGTCCAAGAGTCTCTTGGTAGGCCTGTGGAAGCCGGCCGACCGCATAGATCAAGAAGCAATGGGCTTCTGGGAGTAGTACCATAGGAGGTTGGTGGTGGCATCTTTGGGAGTAGTTCAGGGATGACCAAGATTGGGATTGGGGTCCTCCTCTTCTTTATGGTGAAAGTGCCATCTGGATTGAGACCGGCGGCACAAAATCCATATGGCTCCAAATAGCCTCCTGTAAGGCGCGGTATATCATTTGTGCTTCCTTGTCGTAGCCTCATTTGCTCACCTAACCGATTCTCCGCGTTCTAGCTGCTTCTTGGGAGTCCCGGGAGGCGGAGTGGAAAGTTGTCCCCATCGTTACTACGCCAATGGGATGCAAGCTTTACATTCTGAAAATTGAAGTCAAAGCAAATGGTGAAGCCGACAGATAGCACGCTTGATTCTTCCCTAACCGATCGGGACGGTGACCTGCGTGCCCGAAACCAAGCCATGGAGGAGTCGGGGGAAAGACACGAGGGTTCGTGATATCTTGGGGAATGAAGCCGAGGGTAGGTGTTTGGGCTCTGTGTGGCTCATGCAAGATGTGCAGCTTATTTGTTCTCGTTAGCATTAAAACGTGTTTTTATTAAAACCTAAGCGGTTGGAGAAAAGATTTGCTCTTCTTTTTTCGCAAACTATTCTTATTCCTCGGATCAAGCAGACCCATCACTACGCTGCGGACCCTCAACTCTCGTAACCCCGAACAAGGGTTCCGTAGGGCAAAGTGTGTTCCACCGACCGAAAAGAAAACGATCCTAAAGTCCGGCGGGTAATCTAGTCTTTAACGAGCATTCGATCTAAGTTACTGACAAAGCCGACGTCAAAGGTCAAGATCGTAGTCCGAGGGCTCGACTGGAAAAGCTCCGCATGATTGCTTCGACCGATAAACTTCCATAATCGATCTTTGACCCGTCGTCAATTACCGGTCGTAATTAGACATGGGAATAATCAGCAGTTAATCCTTGATGACTCGGGTCATGCCACGCCGGGTCTGCGCATAAGTGTTGTAAGCAAGTCAAAGTCAAAGTCAGCGCACTGGCCAAGATCTCGGTCAAAGTTCCAATGACTGTGGAAAACCAGAGCATGACTCTCGACCTGGGACAGGACGTGTCTCCGAAAGATATTGACTTGGTGGCATCTGCCGACTAAGGTTTGATCGGCAAGGTGTATACACAGTACAAGGCACGACTGACCAAACTAAAAACCAACCGGGTCTCTGACAAAGTGTGTCACTTGACAAGTTCAGCATGGTCGAGCACGAGGCTCCAAGGGATGTCTGGGTAGTCCCGTGCTCGCACCGAGAGACGTATTAAGGCCAAAACGTGGCCGCTTACCGGGATTTTCTCTGGTTAAGGACGTAGTTTCGTGGCAAAGTGTAAGGCCAAGTGGCGCTTAGTGTGCGATAGTCTATTCTTCTTTTTCTGAGTAAAATAGAAATTTTCACATGGTGTCTAGAATATGATGCATGCAAAAAATTTTGAAAAATGATTTTTTTTTTTATTTTTTTTTTTTGAATTTTTTTTTTTGAAACTTTTTTTTTTTTGAATTTTTTTTTTGAAACAGATAAACACATAAGCACAAAATTCAAATGAAATGCTTAAGGAAATGAGTCCGATACCAAGATATCGATTCTTCCGGGATCTGGCCAAAACAACACGAAATGTGCAAAACCAACACACACACAAGACATAAATGGTTTCAAATGCCGAGACGGAAGTTTGACCTGGCACAAAAAGCTTTTTCTTTTTCTTCTTTTTTTTTAATTTTTTTTTAAAAAAGATAAAGCTTATTTGACTTTTACTTCCCCTAAAGCCAGAGTCGCCACCGGTGATGTACCCTGGGATTTTTCATTTCTTTTTTGAAAAAATCAAACGGAGCTCGCTACTGCCGTTTTTAGTTTAAGGGCCAAAACTTTGAAAAATGCCCAAAATTAGAGAAAAATGGGTTCAGAGGTCACGTTAGCATTCCGGGAAGAACGTTAGGGTTCACTCGAATGCCTCGTAAAACGAGTCTTCCTAATTTAAAATCATTTCGTGGTGTGTGTATGTTTCTGCAAAAGGGGTTTTTCGGAAATAAATAATTTGACTGGACAAAACCGAAATTAGTCAAAACATTGTGTTTCGTAAAGAGTGAAAAAAGGCTGACTCGAAAACAAAAATATCTATCCATACATTATTGTCCGCGCGGATCGTGTCGAGCCTCAATCCCCGTCCGCGCGGAGTGGGACAAGCAATGTTCCTTTTTTTTTCAGCCTTTCCCTGGCCTCGATTCGTCAGAATTTCTCAGAAAGTCTGAACCTGGATTTCACCGAATCCTTCGTAACTCGGAGTTGCAGACGTAAAAAATGTCAAATAAGAGAATTTTTGAATTTGGCATCCATGCTTTGTCCCCACTTTTCCTTTAGTGCTTTGATTAGTGATCACTAAACATGATTAGTGGTGATCTACTATATCAAGCCATCATTAGGGTACATTAGGACTTTAAAGCATTTCATTTGCTTTTAAGGGAGAATTGTGGTAAAGTAAAATGAAGATTGACTTGTAATCTAAGTTTGAAATGTAAAGAAAAATAGGCTTAGGAGTGTCAACTCAGAGCGTAAGATTCTCTAAGGTGATCATTTTAAGATGATCATCCTTGAGATCTAGCACTCAAGCGTATCATTTGCTCCATCATAGCCAAAATATGAGTCTTAGGAAGGTTCATTCAAGGAAATTATCCCAAGATGAACCTCCACGGACTAGATCTAAAGAAAAACATGATTTAATCCTTCAAGATGATCATCCATCGAGATGGACTCCAAGGTGATCTCCCTAGGTTTAAACAAGAAAATTAAAGAAGCTTTGAAAATAAGACTTAGAATGAAAGACTTGTAGATCATGTTGGAAGTCTTCCATGGAGATGGTCACCATGGAGATCTTCCTAGATCTATGAACAAAGAAATAAGACTTGTAGTAATTACTTGAAATGTAAAGAGGGACATGGGAGCAACATCAATATGTAGATCTATTATGGGAGATCATCCATGGAGATGAACTCCATGGAGATCTCCCTAGATCCAAGGACTAGGGAATTGGGATCAACAATTAATTAAGCAACAAGTGAATGAAACAAGTGGATAGAGCTTGATCAAGAAGAAATGATGCAAGATGACAAGGTGACAAGGTGAATGAGGAGGATGATTTGAACAAAGATAAGTTTAGTGAAAAGAAGGAGGGCTTTACTAATGGTGACACCCTATCTTCTTGGGTTAGAGTTCGACTTGAGGAGTATCAAGATTTAGTGTTTGGATTCGTGTTTAGATGAGTGTTTGACGAGTGTTTGGATGAGTATTTGTTGGGTGTTTGAAGGCTATATTGAGAGAGTATTTCGGCAATGTAACAGTAGTGAATTGTTCCTCTTTAAACTGAGAGAGAAGGGCTCAATTTATAGGCTGTCTGAGATTGCATTAATGTCCGCGCGGATTGGACTAAGGTCCTCATTTTCATCCACGCGGATGGGAACGTAGGCGTGACTGTTTTTTGCAGAAAAGCAGTTTTGGCATTTTGTCTTTGGTCAGTATTCCCTTTTTTATTGGAAATGACAAATATCCATGAGATTTTGTCTATTTTTTAATCCTAAAATGCCCTTCCTCATTTAAATTGTCAAAATAATGTCCAAAATGCCCCTAGATGATTATAAATCATTAATTTGGGCTGACGGAACATTGGCGGTTATTGGGACACTTACGTAAACGCCAAGGTTTTCAACTCTTCATCTTTCTATTGCTCAAGATGGATCAAGAAGGGAACATCTTGCCTTCTACAAGCGTCGTCGGAACTTGTCGCGAGGATGAGATGGAGAGAATTTGTTAGGACCGAGCGGAAGTATGACTTCGTGGCGCCTACATCCGAGTTCTATTCGGGTAAAGGGAGCAAAAATCTATGAAACCTCAATCGATTGGGGTATGCACTCTCGATTTACTTGATTTCATCAATTTTGATTGATTGGGGCTAGACTCGAAATTTGGGAATTTTTGTGTTTTTTCTTGAGATTTTATTGATGATTTTAGGGATTTGATCATTAACCTATGGGGCTGAGGACATAAATAAACATGCATGTGAAATTTATTTGAAAAAAAATATGAGAATGACTCATTTTTGAAAATAAAGTGAGAAAAATAATGCCTAAAATGTGAGGAGTTCTTGCATGTGCTAGAACTAGGTCACCTTCTGATCATGGATGTGAAAACAAGATTTTGGACGATGAAAATGATTCATGCATGCCATTTGGAAAGATTAAAACCTATATACAAAGAATTTTGTGAAAACTGGAATTTTTGTGTTTGGGAGAGCAAGTGCTCGGGGTGACGTGTTTCAAATGATGAAAGACACGTGTTCTAGGCAAATGATGCTAGAAACTTCTTATGAATGCTTTTTTTTTTTTGGCAATATATGCATTATTTTGTGAATGTATGCATGCTTCTGAGATAAACTGAAGGACTAACGTGCTTTTCCTGTGCTTACCTACATGAGAGCAAGTCACGGGGACCGCTGAGGTAGCGGTGAAGTTGTGGGAGAGGGTGCCCAACTTTGAGAAGGATGGCCACAATCCTAAACAGCTAGTGGTGGCGACTGGTCTCCATTCTTTTGTCGAGGCTATCATCCGAGGCATTCATGTGACCTCCAAGAGATAGGGGTTGGTCCAAGCTCTTTCAGAGTTTTGGTGGGACACCACTCACAACTTTCATCTAGGCTGGGGGGAGGTCACGGTGACTCCTACGACTTTACGCCTATTACCGGGCCCGAGGTTCACCGGGATCGGCCAGGACTTGGAGGGATCACATTTCGAGGCCGAGTTCGTAGACTATGTGGGGTTCGACCTCCGTCCGAAGGGGCTAGGGATGGAGACTCGGTTTGTCGAGGTTGAGGTTTTGAGGTGTATGGAGGGGTTGCGGCACGAGGTGATCGCCCACCTCGCCCGCGAGAGCTTTCTTGTGGTTGACTCTGTCGTCACCGTTTTGCCAATTCTCGGGACGTTGGCGATGGTTTGTCTACTTGACTCTTTGGATGATCCGGATGTGGTTGGGGAGGTCTCTTGGGCGTGGCCTGACCGGCCGAGCTTTATTTCTCTCTCGGACTCGTGTGCTCCCGAATAAGGCCGCTTCTATGGATCGCTTTTCTTTTGCCCCCGGAGGTATTCTTATTTCCTTTCTCTCTTTTCCTTTTGTGTCTTAAGACTTTATGAGAGAAATGACCCTTGTGTTTTGACATGCAGTGTCCGGTTCTGCGAGGTGCTTCGGGTTCTTTCCCCGGAACCAACAGAGTGATCCTTCTATCTTCCCACCATGGTGCGCCGGGAGAGGAGAGGCTAGTGGACAAGTTCACCTGGGAAGACCCTGATCACCTGACTACAAGATGGTGAAGCCCGTCATCAACAGTGGACGGTCATGAGGGAGTGGACTTCTATCCCCTGGGGAGGTATCCGAAGGCTCTTATAGGAGATGTCGTGGTGGTGACCAGCAGTAGGAGGTGGGCCGATGTGCTTGACTCGCGATATTATCTATTTTGGGGACCAATTCTCCAGCAAGACGGCCACGTCCCTCCTTTGGATGCGATTACCCCTCAGGGACCCTCCTTCATGCCGCATGCCTAGGCACCGGCCGCCTGAATGAGAGGGACAGTATAAGGTTGGATTGGCGCCGAGGACTATTTTGACTACGCCACCCCGTACGCCACCTTTGTGGAGGAGCATTTGAGGACGCCACGAGGTTGGTGAAGATAACCACGCCTGTGGGTACGGGAGGCAGAGTCGACCAATCCACCTCGTTCCTCTAGCTCACCTTTATTATGTGGTGAACTGGGTGCCGAGGAGGCCGATGGTGCCTATTCCTGACGTGAGGGATGCCGAGTATACTTTGGCCTAGCCGATAGCACTATAAGTAACTCTGGATCCCTTTTCTTTTCGGCTTTTCTATTTTTTGCGATTCTGAACTTCTTTGGAATTTTCTGAGCTTTTCCCTTTCTTTCTTGCAGGTCCCTGCTCGCACTTATGACACTCTGGTACGGCATAATAGGGACTGGAAGGAGCTGGCTCAGTCCCTTTTGAGGAAGCTGGCTTGCGCGTCAAGGGCTGCGGGAAATGCGCAGGAGCCTAAGCATAAGAGAAGGCATGTGGGGAGCACGACTTCTACATCATCGGCCTCTGGGTACCCCTCATCCTCTACCAGTGCCATGCCTCGGGGGCGAGTGCCTAACACTGATATTTTAGAGCAGCTGGCGGAGTACGAGCATGTACCCGTCAACTTGACCGCCATGAGTGATGATGAAGACCTGCTAAGGGACCACGAGTTTTACGAGCTGAGCAGCGATGACGATGAGTCAGAGACTCAGGGTTCCTTTGGTTCAAACTTGGAGAGTGAGAGAGAAAACAATGAACAAATTATGCACAATTTGTATTTATTTTTTTATTTGGGGTGCCAAGGAGGCAAAGACAATGTAATGATCTCTTTATTTTCTTTTCTTATTAATTCTTTATTATTTTGCATATTACTTAAGCCTCGGGGCAACTTTTTGCATGGAAATGCGGCGGAATTTGAGCCGAAATGGTTTATGATGGTGTATGAATGCATGAATGGTGTTTGTGAATGTTTTTATGCAGGTTTTGTTGAGAAAGTAGGGGTGAGAATCCCACTTGGGCAGCAGCTTTGGCTGCTGCATATTTTTTTTCTGCAGAAGCAAATGAAGCCGTCTGGCCAGGTCCGGGGCAAATGAAGTCGCACGGCTTGGAGCTGTGTCTGAACTGGTTTTCTGCAAATAAAACCAAGGGAGGGCCTTTTCATTTCATTTTCAACTTAGACTTGTCCCAACTGATTCCAAAGCACATTTTGACCAAAAATCATCGAGTCCGATCACTGCCATGGAAAAACCAGTCCGATTGCAAAAGGGGAAAAAGGATCATTTTCTGTTCGACCTCCAATCTTGGATGAGACACAACTTTGAATCTCACAAGGGGCTGTTCGACAACACCTTCAAGATCATGTCTTTATGGCATTTGAAGGATCTCCCGCTTGATTGGGATCTTTTGAGAGCAGCATCTAGGTTCTGGGACGTCCGAAGACATGTTTACTGCTTTTCCTACAATGAGCTCATTCCAACCTTTGAAGATTTTTGGGCATTGATTGGGGGTCCAGAAATTGAAGCCATTTCAATTCCTTTGACCGGGGACTTTTCGGTGACCGTAAAGTTGGGATTTTTTCTACAAATTTCTCCGGAAGAAGCCGAAGGGATGATGATAGCTCTGACGAATTGACATTTTTGATATTCCAAGCAGATTCGGGTCTCCGGGTACTGCTGCAACCACGGTATCTATGGACGCTTTTATCCTCTGCGTATTTTCCTTCCTATTTACTGTTGAGTCCTTCGAAGTGTGTCACAATGGCCTTTTGGACATGGTCAGAGACTGCAGGGCTGGGAGAGATATTGTCCCACTGATTTTGGGGGAGACTCTGCATGGCATTTAAATGATGGCTAGTGGGACCATTTCATGCAGTCTGGGAGCCCAGCTGTATTGACTTTATGGCTGCAGGAGAGACTCGGGGCTTTGCCTTGGACTTTGCCTACCCAGTGTCCTTGGGTGATTTCTCAGAGGGGTGCACCGAGACAGGTAGGGATCAGCTGGACCTTGCAGAACCATTGGATGACTCGGGAGGACATCCGCACCATGGAGGTGGCACCTTTTGACATGAGAGATCCGAACTGACTTCTCCGTTTCGAGAGCGTGGACATACGCCGCTTTTCCGCCCAGGGCCATTCTCAAGAACAGGAAGAGTACCATTTTGACCACGACATACTTGGATTGGTACGAGAGGGAGATGGGGGCAACTCAGATTATTTTGGGAGAGAGGCGTCAGGCTTTATTGGGTCCTGACAGTGACTCTAGCAGGACTCTGAGAGAGACTGAAGCAAAGGCTAGTTGCCACAACCAGTCGGGCGATCTTATCCGAGACATGGAAGCCAGATATGAGCGATTATCAGAAGTTTCCCCCCTCACCAAGGCTCAGCGGGAGGAGATAAGGACTCGTGCTAGGGTAGAAAAGGCACTTATTGACACAGACTTGATGGAGGCTCTAGTGAGGATTCCTGATATAGGGATGAGGGAGACCGACATCATTGAGAAGAAAAGAAAGAACACTCGACGGGGTCGAGGTAAAGGAAAGAAGAACAAGGAAGACTTTGTTGCTGACAACTGAGAGACCTATTCCGAGCATCTACTTATAGCCTTTTGCAAACACATTAGTTGATTAGGCCTTTTTTGTATATTTTAGTCTTTGTAGCAGGTTAGCAGAGTCAAGAGTAGACCGTGCTTGAACTCATCAAGAAGTTTTTGATTTGTAAAAAACAAGAGATATTATCTTAGAAATTTTCAAGACACATTTCATGGAAATTCAAATGTATTATTTATTGTTTAGACCGAACCATTTCTGTATGCCTATGTTCCCCTTTTACAAGAAAGGCTAAGGGGCTTAGGTCTTCGTAGTTCATTCCAATGAACTTTTGGATTTTTGTTCGTTGTTTTTTTTTTTCGGTGCAACCCTGTTTTCTGCCTAGACAGCCCTTTTCAGGGTTTTTAGCCTAGCTGGGTATTACTCTTTTGCACTATTTTTTTTTATATGCGACCTTGTTTTTTGCCTAGACCGCCCTTTTCAGGGTTTTCAGCCTAGCTGGGTATTACTCTTTTTGCACTATTTTTTTTTTCTTCTTTTTTTTTTATTTATTTTTTATTTTTTTAGACATAGTACCGGCGGAGCTTGTCAGCGTTGACTGAGTGAACAAAAGGATTGCCGTCCAGGTCTGCAAGCTTCATTGCTCCTCCCGACAGTATCTTCTGCACTACGTACGGGCCGATCCAAACAGGTTCCCACTTTCATAGAGGATTATTTCTGGTAGGGGACTTTTCTTTCAAAACCAAGTCACCTTCTTTGATGTCTCTGGCCTTGACCTTTTTGTCGAATGCCCTGGCCATTCACCTCAGGTAGGCTCGGGTATGTTCCATGGCCTTTAGTCTCCTTTCATCAAGTTGTGCAAGCTCGTCATGCCGACTGCGCAACCATTCTACTTCATTGATGCTATTTTCCAGGAGGACCCTTAGTGACGGGATTTCTAACTCTACTGGCAATACTGCTTCCATCTCGTAGGTCAAAGCGAAAGGGGTTTCTCGCGTGGCTATTCCCGAAGTGCCTCAGAGCCCCGCAGTGCTAGATCTAGCTTTTCAGGCCAGTCACAATCGCGAGTGGCCATCTTTCGGATAATTCTTTCGAGTGTCTT
Source organism: Adenophora triphylla var. japonica (assembly GCA_022495995.1). Taxonomy (NCBI): domain Eukaryota; kingdom Viridiplantae; phylum Streptophyta; class Magnoliopsida; order Asterales; family Campanulaceae; genus Adenophora; species Adenophora triphylla. The sequence continues at coordinate 214,522 of JAFEMH010004122.1, read as the reverse complement.
ATTTGCAGCTTCTACTGCTCCATTGGTCCGAGGCTGTACGGGGATGATTTGTGGCGAGTGACTCTGAATTCTGACAACAATCTATCACAGTTTCCTTCAAAGTGCGTCCCGTTATTCAAGATGATCTCGTTTGGCTCCCTATATCTGCACATGATGTTTTCTTTGACAAACTGGGCCACTTTCTTAGAAGTGAGGACCTTATAAGACTTTGCTTCCACCCATTTCTTGAAGTAGTCTACTGCCACTAACACAAACTCATGCCCATTGCTTCCAGCCGGGGCTATTTTCCCTATAACATCAATACCCCAAGTTGCAAACGGCCAAGGAGTCATCATGCAATACAAGTCGTGAGGCGGGAGATGATTAAGGTTATGGCCGGCGCACTTAATCCGCACTCTCGGACATGCTGAACACAGTCTGTTTCTATGGAGATCCAGTAGTAACCCATTCTGAGGATTACTTGCATCAACGCTCTAGCATTCATGTGAGGACCGCAGGGACCATTATGGACTTCGTTCATTAGCTCTCTTGCCTTTTTTTTAGTGACACACATAAGAAGTGGTCTTTGGTATCGCTTTTTGTATAGCTCACCTCCTAGAATGACATAGTGAGAGGCCAGCCATTTCAAGGCTTGCAAACTTTTGGCTTTGATGCCTTCCTTCAGTCTACCTTCTTCGTCTTTAAAAGCTGACTCCCCATCTTTGAGAAAATGGTAAACTTGATTGTACCATGGTTCTTTGACAGGCTCAGGTCCCAATTCAATCTCGCAACAGAAAGCTGGGGCTTCCCTTCTACCCACTCTGAATGGTTTTACTGCCTTTCCTTCGGGAATCTCTACCAATGAGGCTAGAGTAGCTAAGGCATCTGCAAATCTGTTCTTGTCTCTTGGCAGGTAGTGGAAGGTCACTTCTCTGAACTGATCCGTCAAGTATTCCATGTAGGCATGATACCTCTGGAGGTTAGGATCCACAGTCTTCCATCTGTTAGAGACCTGGTTGATGATCAGGGCTGAGTCTCCGTAGACTTCGAGTTCCTTGACATTTCTTTCTAGGGCAGCCTCCAAACCAGCTATACAGGCTTCATACTTTGCCGCATTATTTGTGACAGAGAAGTTCAACTTGACGGCTATTGGCGTATGCTCATCTTTCGGGTCTACCAGTAGCATTCCTATGTCATTTCCCCTTTTGTTAGCAGCTCCGTCAAAGAAGAGTTGCCATCGGTTCTCAGGCTCAACAACGAAGATCCCTTCATCCGGACAGGCGGGGTTCGGGCCCTCGGTCCTCATTGCTAGGGAAATTTGCCAGATGGTCTGACAGCGCTTGACCCTTGATTGCCTTTCTTGTCACATAGTTGATGTCAAACTCTGCTAGGAAGAATGACCACTTTGCTAGGCGTATCGAGAGGGAAGGTTTGTCGAAGATATACTTGATGGGGTCCATTTTCGAGATAAAATTCACATAATGGGACTGCATGTAGTGTTTCAGCTTCCCGACTACCCAGACTAGTCCTGCACAAGTCTTTTCACACGCGAGAGTAATTGAGCTCACTCCCTTGACTTTTTGACTAACAAAGTAAATGGCATTTTCTGCGAGAATCCTTCTTTTCTGAGCAGTATAGCCCCAACTGTCGTGTCGGTGGCACGGTGAGATAGAGTAGAAGAGGTTTCTGTCCATGTGGGGGGCATAGTACCGAGGGATTTACTAGGTATGCCTTGATTTGGTCAAAGGCGTCCTGGCATTCTTCATTCCATTATGTATCAACATTTTTCTTCATAAGCTTGAAGATGGGCTCACACATGGTAGTGGTGATTGACAAAATGGGCGATGTACTATAACTTGCCCATAAAGCTTTTGACTTGTGCGGGTTCGAGGTGGCCTCATGTCCATTATGGCCTTGATCTTTCGGGGATCGACTTCAATGCCTCGCTGCGTGACCATGTACCCAAGCACTTTTCCCCTTGTCACTCCAAAGGTGCATTTTACAGGGTTCAGTCTCATAGAATGTTGTCTTAGCCGCTCAAAGAACTTTCGCAGGTCGACAAGGTGTTGTCCATCCACGCCTTTAGAGTGGATAATCATATCATCGACCTAGACCTCGATCTCCTTGCGGATCATGTCATGAAAGAGTGCGATTCTTTGCCCTTTGATACGTAGCCCGACATTTTTTAACCCAAAAGGCATCACCGTGTAACGATCGTCCCCAGGGAGTGGTGAAGGCTGTCTTTTCTAGGTCCTCTTCGGCCATCTTAATCTGATTGTAGCCAGCAAAACCATCAATGAAGGACTTGACTTCGTAGTTGGCCGTGGCATCCACCAGAATGTCTATGTTTGGCAACGGGTAATCGTCCTTGAGACTGGCCTTGTTTAGATCACGAAAATCCACACGGCCGCACCTTTCCGTTGGCCTTAGTCACAGTCACGATATTTGACAACCAGGTCGGGTATTCAATAACCCTGATGAATCCTACCCGCAACATCTTTTCAAAATCCTCCTTGACCTACAGAGACTAGTCTGGCTTGATTTTCCTTAGCTTTTGTTTTACTTGCTTAGCATCGGGTGCGAAAGGGATCTGTATTCCATAATTGAGTATCCAAGCCCCGGCATGCCCTTGTAACACCAGACGAACACATCCACATATTCTGCGAGACAGATCGACCCGGTCTGTCTGTTCGGCCCCTTGAAAAGAAATTTCCAATCACATTGTCTCTTTAGGTTCTTCGATAGTACCCAGGTTAACACTCGTCAAAACCTCCTCGGCAGCTTGGGCTCGGTTTTCCTCTTTATCAGTAACCTGCTTAAAGATTTCTTTAATGTATTGTTCATTTAGTGTGTTTGCATCTTGTTCAAATGAATCATTATTAAGCATTGTTAGGTTATTAGTTAATTAATCATTTGTTAAGTTGGCAATAAGGGGATACTCGGAAAGATCTATCATTTCATTTAATGCAAAGGGAAAGATAACATTGGCTACACACTCATAATCTTCAGGCGTGAGGCCATCAGATGACTCAGAGGACTGAAACTCAAAGCCTCCTGACTCTAGAGTATGGATGGCAGAGTGTTTGACACGACTAGACTGAGAGGGACGGGGAACCAATCCAAGCTCCGTGATCATTTGCTGTTGGCTAGCTATCGGTCCTGAAAATGTCTCCCAATTCTTCAAAGGCATCTCTGTCTTAGTCACCAGAGTGCAGGAATCAAAAGGTTCTTCACTTTCGTCACCAATTACCGTAACTATCTCATCATCTGAGCTGAAGTCGATCAAGTCAGGAATCTGTGCTTCTTCATCAAACAGCTTTTGTAAGACTGGCTCATTATCCTCACTGCTGGCAGCTTCTATCTGGCTGATCTTTGGAAGAGCTAACTCAAAGGTGGAGAAATCCATTACCCCTGATGGGAAGAGTGCTGGCTCTTTGAGACAGTCTGGGCTTCCTTTGAAGACATACTTGTTCTGAACAGTGGTGGTAGCCCCAGGAATATTCGGCAAGTCAAGAAACATTCTCCGAATAGGATTAGCTGGTTTTCCATGAGCCTTTTCAAGGTTTTCCAGAAGAATTTTCCTCACGGACTGCTGACTATCACTCTCATCATACTGGGTCTCACCTTTTATGAAGTACTGGGCCAGAGACAAACTATAAGGATGGAGATAGACCCCTTCGTTTCGCTTTCCCAGAAATGTTTCCCCAGCTTTTCTGTAATCCTAAGGATGATGTTTGTAGCCTAGACCATGTCAGGTGGTTTGTTCTCTTGCATCGATGACAGTGTTGCGACCCTAAAGCCTTTTACCCAATCCAAGCCCCGAAAGATAACTCATCTTTCTCATCATTCGCATGGCAGGAAGTATTTTGTCAAAGGTAGTAGTGAGGTCTGCACAGCACACTTGCACCTTAGAGGTGGCCATAGAGAAGCCAGTTAGGGTAAGCCCCTCATCATCATGTTTGATCTCCAGTATCGGAATACCCCCGAGGTTGGTCCCTTCCACAGTAACACTGTCCCCATAGATAGTAGTGATAGTTCCATCATCGGACTGGAACATGACACACTGGTGCAGGGTAGAGGCTACTCCATTTATCTGATGGATCCACGGTCGTCCCAGCAAAGCGGTAAATGAAATAGGGATGTCTATCACTTGGAAGTCTACATCCATGACCTCATTTCCGAACCACTATTTTAGAGTCACAATCCCCAAAACTGACCAAGCAGTGGAATTATAGGCCTTAATAGTTTGACTGGACGGCTTCAAGTCTGTGGGCTTCAAATCCAGCAAGTCCATCATTTTTGTTGGCAGGACATTCATTGCAGACCCTCCGTCGACTAACACCCTTGGCAACCGGCTTTCTTCCAACTGGACAGTGATGTACATCGGCTCAGTTTGATTAGCCCCATATTTCAGTAAATCCAGGTCAGTGAAAGTTATGATGTTCCCATAGTGAATGTTTTCGATCATTTGGACGACCTCATCTGGGGTGACATCTATAGGCACCAAGGTCTTGGCCAAGCTTTCTTCTAACTTCAGCTTATGAGGATAGGAGGAGGTTAACAGGGACCACAGGGAAATATTGGCTTGAGTGCACTTCAGCTGAGTCAACACCGGGTCTTCCTTCTCGGAGTCTAGATTTTCTGCTTCTGGCTTATACGGCCTTTTGTCTGTCTTCGGTTCGGAGCTGACATTTCTTTTGTCACCCTTAGGTAGCTCCACATTCATCTGCCCAGACCGGGTTATCACATAGACGTTAGACTTCCCCAAGTCATTAGCTCTATTGGAAGATTCCTTCAACTCCTTCAGGGTTAAAGGTGGGCCTTTGCTGGCATACGACCAACTTTGCTGATTGATTTGGTTCACAGCATCATCGGAGGTATAGGTAGCCTCACGAATCTGATCCCAAGTTACAGGCTTTCTGGCTCTTTTTGAATTCTGAATTCCCCATTGACTTAGTAACTGGCTGATCTCAGTTTCTTCTTCCTCACTCAAGGCCTTGACAGTTTCATTCAGGATTTTCAGAGTCAACATGCAGCATGAGTTATCGTTCCTTGGGTTTGGAGATTTGCTAGTGGCTTCATCATCTTGCCATAGCAGCTTTTTCAACAAAGCAGGGTCACATTCCTCATCACTGTCAAGCATATCCTTTCTTTCCTTCGAGGTCAACCTTTTGACGGCATCTTTGACATTGGCCAAACACTTCCTGAAGTGGGTGATTCCATCATCGATAAGGGTTTCTTTAGGGTTGAACCTTTTGACAAGTTTCAGGTCCTTACCTTCGGGAGGGTTTTCTGGGCTAGTTGGTTTCTGGGCTAGCCATTCTTCTACCGTCCCATCCGGCATCTTAACTGTGTCTTCCTCAGTCTCACTACAATAGCTTCCCTTGGAACTTTCGTCCTGAGTCTGGTGACCAATGATGGCAAAGGAAGGCCGGGATATTTGGCGCCATATAAGGGGCGCTCTGGGCTTTTCTCCTGACGTAGGGAGTACCAAGAAAATTTCATTGTCGTCATAAGTTAGGAAAGGGACCGGGGTCGCTTCAAACTTTAAGATCCTTTCTAAAGCTTCCACGCATTCTCTCTTGGATAAAGTCTCAGGGGTGACTCTTAATACTGCAATAGAGTCCACTCTTCCTGACGGAGGTTCAGTTTCAATGACGCTTACATGTTCTAGATCAGCGGGTGGAGCCCAATTCCCTTGCTTAGCTAAAGCTTCGATCAAGTTTCTCCATTCACCAATCAGGTCTCTATAAGGAGTGTTGAATTCTAAGATGTTAAATTCATACTCTTCTTTATCTGAGCTTGCATCCATTTTCTCCTCTAAGCTTCTGCAAGAGTGACAGTGGCATTTTGAGGTAATACCATCCTCATTCTCAGGCCTGTGGTTTCCTACCCCATCCGGTCCTTTGGGTTTCACTCCCATTGGCTCTACGTTCATACCCTCTACCGAACTGTCATTGTCGCTGTAGATCAGCCCATTCCTGTTCTAATTTCTGACCGACTCTTCACTGCCACTGTCTAAGAGAGAGGCAAATTCATAGGCATTGACAAAGTTGGAAAGGTCAAATTGGGCAAAAGCCTCATTGGGGTTATTTGCAGATTGATACCCGGGAAGGATGACAAAGGGATATTTAGACTGGTACTGGAGTTTTGGGATCAACTGATTTGGTTTGTACTGAGGGGGCGAGATGAATCCCATGGGATAATGCAGAGGCGAGTGATTGGGGTGGCTGTAGCATTTGTTCTCTGTTGGTAGTGAATAAAGCTGGGTCTTATCTAAGGAGGCGAGGGTGTTGGAGCCCTGATGGCCTAGGATGTTGGAAAGGACTGAAAAGAAGTAGTCCTTGGTAAAGGATCATATATGGATGGAGGAGGGGACTGGTTATAGGATGGAGGGGCTGAAATCACTGTTTCAGGGGTTTCATCTTCCACCATGACAAAAGAACCATTGGCTTCAACCACTATCTGAACCCCATGACGACGGAGAGCATCGATGAGCATGGCTTACTGTTCCTCATTGACCTTACGACTGTTTTCCAAGTCTAGGCTAGCTCTTCATCTCTAGTCACCGAATTACCCATACCACTGCTGTTTTCTGTCAAATCTGCCATTCTGAATCTTTGGGCTGACGATTCTGACGAACTATCTGAACTTGAAATTTCTGCACTGACAAGCCGCTGACCTGCTATTCTCACCCACTTCTTTCTCACTGCGGGAAAGGGATAGGCAAGGTTTAGGCTCGGGGGTAGGTGTTTAGGATGAAGGCTCAAGTAATATGCAATTAAGAATCTTCAAGTTTACTTAAAACAATGTCTTTTATTTATTTCTATTTGGTTGGAAAAGGTTGCCCTTCTTTTTCGAAACTACTCTAGAACCTGGATCAGTGGGTTCCGTTACTACGTCTATAAGCCCCTCATTTTCCACCTGTATTTCGACCTCCCAGGGTGGACAGCCCCGGGCGAGGGTCCTATAGGGCACGCGGATCCCACCGACCGAGAGAGATGAACGGTCCTAGGGTCTAGTGGATCATAGGAATTTTTAACGTGCGAGCGATGCCGATTATAGTCAATGTCAATGCCGTGAAATTCAAGTCTCTTAGCCTCAATGAAATTTCGGCAGAGTTTCGCTTTCGCGTTAAACGTTTGACTTCGGCATTTCCAAGGAAAATAATAGGCAGGGGTTGGACGTTAAAAGTCGAATGACACGGTGTCACATTGAGCGTTGTTGCATACTTTGTGCAAGTCAAAGTCAATGCCGAGGTCAAGATTTTGCCAATTTTTGCCTAACGAAATTTCGGCATGGCTTCGCTTGCGCGAGAGATCTTGAATTTTTAGGCACGGATTCGGGCTTGACTCTTAAATACTTCGTGCGGGTCAAAGTCAAAGTCAATGCCGGGGTCAAGATTTTGCTATTTTTTCCTTGACGGAATTTCGAAATGGCTTCGCTTGCGCGAGGGATCTTGACTTTTGGCATGGGCTCGTGTTTGACTTTTACAGGGGTATACAACGAGGCTGTATGACATGGTCTAGACCAAAAACCAACCAAAAAGTCACGATTTTAAAAGTGTGACACGGACTAGTGCATTGGTCGACACTGGCTGCTATGGGGAGTTTGGGATGATTCCGTGCGTGCCCAGGAGCGTCGTAACACTGTCCGTGACTGCAGCTGAACAACCATCCCGCTTTAAAAGGATGTGCGTGCAAAAGTGTTTAGGATATATAGTGCGCATAGTATGCGGCCTCCTAAAAAATTCTTTTTTGAGTTAAAACAGAGATTTTCATCAATGTGTTTTAAAAGAATGTTTTTCGGGCCGGGGGAAAATGCAATACGTAAGCACATAAATTTTCTGGAACCTAGCCAGACTTAGGACTAGATAGCCCCAAGCTGCCATGACTTCCAGATTAATCTGAGAAAGTGTCCTGGTGGAACTGCGAATGAAGCCGCCCGACTATGACCCAGGCAGATCAAGCCGTCCGGCTAGATCCAGCAGTTTTCTAGGTTCCAATTTGCTTCATTTCGAGACTGTTTCCCCAAGCATTTTTGGCAACTTTCAGCTTTAGAATGGTCCCTGTTTATTATTTCCGAGTATGCTTAAACCAAAAACAAATATGCATGCAAAATAAGAAAAAGATGCACAAGCACAAAAATCGGATCCGGGATGGAAGGCTAACCCTCGTAAATGTTTCCAACGCTTCATATGAGAAAAAGAAGTTTGGAAACATTTACTAATTTCATCAGCGGAGTCGCCAAACTGTGAATGTGGGCCCTCGGGATCGAACCATTTTTTATAGGGTCGCCGCTTCACCTCAGTTTGAAGACACCCGTTTTATTGAAAAACGGAGTCGCCACGCCATTTTGATTTCCTCAAAACTTTGAAAAAAAAGGATAAGGGTCCAGAGGTTAACCTACTTCTTGGGAAGAACGGATCACGTTCACCCAAAGAGCCTTGCAAAAGCAAGTCTTCCTAGATTCGAAGTTTGTGCTTTTTTTGTGCGTTCGTGTGTGTGTGTGTATGTTTTGAAAAAGGGAGGGAATGTGCCAAGTTATCTGCCGGACATATAAACCATATAAGAAGGTTATAGCTCGGGATTCCTTGGATTTGATGTTTTCGGGATTTTGATCCCGTGCTCATTTTGGACTTGTGATCATCATTACGTGACCTTTTTACCCTCCCGTTGGGTTAATCAACCATAGTAGGCATAAAAGCCTTGGTGTGTCTTAAACCAACGTTCTTTGGGGACTTGGTCGTATGTGATCGAGAGAGGGACGCCTTTTATAGTCCAAGAATGAGACTCTTTAGAAAAGGAGGAGTCTTTCCCATCAATCCTACATCTTGAGATGATTGAGCTTCGTTGGGACATTTATGCTCGTCTCAAGTGATGATCGGAGATGTCGGGACTAAGATTCATCCGCTTCTAAAGGGACTACGACTATGGCATTTTAGTGGCGGAAACGATGTAAAGATGAAGTCTTTACACCGATCCACACCACGGGATGCTCCAAGAACCAAGGGGACTAAGGGAGGGGGTATAAAGATTGGATCTTTATACTCATCCTATGTCTTTCGTGCCTTAAAAGGCTACTAGACAATCCTCAAAGAGTGATCCAACCAAAAGGGACATGGGGGAAATGACTTTGAAAGTAAAGATTGCATTTTTAAGGTAAATAATGTAAGGAACATTATCTAAAGCTAAAGACATAATGTAAAGGGATTACCTTTATGGCTTTCCTATGTCCTTTAAAACCTTATGAGGTGGACAATCCTTGGAAGCTAGGTCAAGGAAAGGGGAATGACCTAATGAGAGTAAAGATAGCATTTTTATGTAATAAAATGAAGGGATTTCACATCATCATGTGGTGAATCTTCCCTAGAACAAGCCACTTGTGGACCCTTGTTCATCCTTGGGAGAGGATTCCCCATGAATCACTTGTGTAGGGGAAAGGGGGAATATGATATTTACATGGTAAAGATAGGAACTTTATAGCAAATAGTAAAAGTAAATGACAAATAAAGGCAAGATAAATGATAAGTAATGAATAGAGCAATATAATAAGAGTATTTCAAGGGAAAAGGAAGGAGAGATTACCAATGGTGGAGATCTCTATCTCCCTTGGGGATTTTCCTATGTAGAAATGGTTTTTTGAAGGATTTTATGGAGGAGGGAGGTGGTTTTTGGGAGGTTTTGTTCTCTGGAAATTCGAGTTTTTAGTTTGGCAGAGTAACAATGCTTAATTGTTGTTGTTAAAATGGGTAGAGGAGGACTCTATTTATAGGATGCAGTGTGCTTCCTAAAGAAGCCGCCCGACGTTAACCTATTGCAAAAGAATCCGTCCGGCGTTATCCACTGATGAGTCAGCTGTTTCTAGATTCATGCAAGGTGGCACTTGGAAGCTTTATTCCGGCGAGATCTACTGGAATTTTAATTCCTAGAAGGTCCTTCCTCCCTTGGACGAGTTTGGAAAAGTTCCCGAATCGCCCGAACATTATGAAAGTTCGGGAATTGCAGGGAAACTTAACCGGAAAGCATGAGCCAGATTTGGATACTTACACTGGCTTGCGGCTGTTTTTGCGCATGGTTAGAAAACCCTGCAAGGTTAGGAATAGGCAATATAAATAACCCCTATTCCCTAGTAGCTTTATGTCTATAATTGCTAGTGTGACAGAGATCAATAATTCTAGGTGTTCTCAGGGTTGTTTCTCTAGATCTAGGTTTTGCACTGTTGTGAATTCTTGTGACCAAGAACTCGTGAAATAGATTAGAGATTGTATTCGATGATTGTCAATAGATAATAATATTCTCTTCCTCTACCCGTGGACGTAGTCATGTTGGTGAACCACGTATATCGTTGTGTTGTATGATTAATTTATTTTCTATCTTTTAAATAGATTTGTTATTACATCCTTCTTGAAAGAGAGAATAATAAAGCCTAAAGATGTACCAAAGCGTGGCTGAAGTGTCTTATTTATACATTGGAAAAGAGGGGTTAAGTTAGCAAACAAATGAGGAAACCTAATAAAAAAAGGAAAGAAAATTGTTGCTGACACTACTAGAAACCGATGATTTAAAGATAAAAAATCCGTCGGTAAATTAAAGATTCTGTCGCTAATATATATTTACCGACGGACAAAATCCGTCGGATTTCGTCGATAAATTTCATTGGTAATACCGACAGAGTACTCAGTCGGCAATATGGACGGAAAATTCCCCTGTAAACAACAATAAAACGTCGGAAATAGTCCATCGGTAAAGAAAGCCTGCCGGTCGATTTTTGGTTTTTACCAATGGAATACTCCGTCGGTAATGTTATATTTCCCGACAGAATTATTCTTCGGAAACTTATCTTATTTTATTTTGTTACTTACTATTAACGACGAACTTATCCGTCGGTAAATGTATTATAATTTTCGACTAATCTACTCCGTCGGTAAAAATATTATTAGTTTTTAAAAGTATTTACCGACAGATTATTCCGTCGGTAAATCGTACATAATTAAAAAAAAATCTGAATTATTTAAAAATCCACATGCAACCAGTTCAAAATACCAAAATACCTGTTCAAAATAACAACATTCAGATACAACTCAATAAAAAATTCACCAAAAACATGAAAAAACAAATTCAACGTTCACCAAATTCTAAAAAACAACATAAAAACTACTTAAGTTTGATTACAAGCCAAATAAAACACAAGTTTAATGACCACGACCGGCACCACCACTTCGCCTACTAGTGTCATGACCACCATCCAAATCAAGGTATTGACCGACTGATGAGGCAGAGGCCTTACCGCTAGTAGGTTGTTGTTGTTGTTGTAAATTAATGCATGGTTGCCATTACTTGTTGCATGAGCTTCTCAAACTGTATTTGCGCAACTTCTCGCACATGCCGAAGACGTTCCTCAAACTTGCTTTCCAATTGGCGATATGAAACTTCTTGCTCTTGATGCTCTATCTCTACTTGCCTTTGTACCTCTTTTTGAACCCGAGCATCGAATGTCTCTTGATCCACATTCTGACTACTGGAAGAAAAAAAAAGCATTGTGTAGTATGGCTGCTTAATGGGATGTCAAAAAACCTAGCACTATGTGGTCCGAATCCAGGCAAGCGATCTCCCTTTGGTTACTTGTCTTAAAGGACAATGGCCTTCCAAAGTTTTATCATGAAATGCAGGCCGCTCGGTGCTTTCAGGAACCATACTTCCTTCTTCAATAGCCTCCTCACGAGCACGCTTCTCATACTCTTTCTGACAAAAAAAAATTATCCAGTATGGTAAAAAAAAAAAAAAAAAAAAAAAAAATTCTTTAACTAAATAATTTATAATTTACTAATAGAAAATACTATTTATACTTATATAAAGGCCCTTGTAATAAGGTTTATTTCATTCTGGCCCTGAGGCATTAGGAGCCTCCGCAGTATGCGTAGCAATAAACACAACAGCTGCATCAGCTACATCAACCTTATCTCCATGTTTCTTTTTCTTAACATATAAAAAAATTATAAATTCAAAATTTTATCAAATAATAACAATATATGAATCAAATAGAGTACTTTTAATTTACAAACAGAGAGTAAATTAAGTAAATTTACCATACGGTGCCAAGTCTCGCTAAAGTTAATAGATCCTCTCGTGTGTACAATCCCCTACCTTTATTTTGAGTTCCTGTTAGTCTTTGCTATTTCTGAATTTCTCTGAAATTTCTCACTTCTCCATTGTGTATCCCATTTCTCCCATACACTTGGCGTGCAATTAGCTGAAGGCAAACCATCCTTTAGCCACTTTTCTTTCATGTCAAAGACTTTACCACTGTATCGCTTATCAACTAATTTCTTGAAAGCCTTCTCTATCAGAATCTATGAGAACCCAGTACATGAATATTTCTGCTACGAAAATAGTAGAAGTAGTTAAATAAACAAGGACGAGAATGGAATTTATAAATATACAGGGACTAAACTGGAAATATTGTGAACAAAAGGATCAATTTGTAATTTTAAAATATGTACTCTGAGCATCCGTTTATTTTTGCCCCCAACCATGTCAACTTTAGATTCATATATATTCTGAAACAAATCATCTAATTAAATTGCATAACTGGTATAGAGGAAAACTGTTTTCTGTGAAGAAAAAACAAAGTCTATATAGCACAAGTATATGCATAGCACATGGTAACACTAAGGTTTTGCAAGGTCCAAAACACTACTTGGTAGAGGAAAAATCAAGAACCAAAGCATCTGGCCATCTACTTTAGTACATTATAGATCTTAATTTATCCAAAGGAAGAATGAAAGGCGACAAATTACGTCATTCTCTGACATATACTTAGAGTGAAACATCGGATAATAACCACATATATATGGCAAATTGTTCCCAACTTGGAACACAATATGAGGGATCGATCTAAACAGTGACCATCGTTTGTTTTCTTTGTATAGATTGCTGCTAAGTTTCTGAAAGTAAACAAGATAACTGTAAATCTTGTTGGGAAAGAGAAAATGAAGGCCAATGAAAGTATCAGGCATATTGTAATGCCTTGTTCTAGTTCAGCAAGATCCCAAGTCATTCCTGATATTATTCGTAATTATAGCAGGTTCGTTATTTTAAATATTTAGTTAGTTAATTTCTTATAGAGAACCTCTATGCAATAATTGACTGGGTATTCTCGTATTTTGTGGTTCTGCTCAGTGAAGGACGAACCATTATTTTTGCTGAGACAAAGGATTATGCTTCTGAACTTGCTCGCATATTGCCTAGAGCTCGTGCCTTACATGGGGACATACAACAGTCTCAACGTGAGGTATATCTTTCAGGACAAGATTACCTACTTTATCTTCCCCTTTACCTTCCTTTACAATTTAGTAACACAATATGAGGGATCCATCTAATATATATATATATATATATATATATATATATATATATATATATATATATATATATATATCTGTTACACAGGGATTTCACGAGAAGATAAGTTCATCCCAATTAAATGTGCATATCAATCCACTAGAAATGCTTAGTAGAGAGTCTTTTCTTCTCCAAACTTAACTCATTATTTGTATTCATATCCTACTTGTGTAAATAAACAAGTCTCAGATTAAACCATAGCAAGCAAAACTGAAATATTGAGGTTATTTCTTAAGGGGTAACATTACTGTAATTGAGTGTGAGAAATCAATAGAAAAGGCAAGAGAATTAAGTAATTTTTACCCGAAATGGGCTATACCAGATACCGTACACATCTTTTGATAGCGTTTTCGGTGTGGGATAAAATTTCTCAAAAGTATAGCCACTGAAAAATTTCTCAAAACCATCGAGCTGGGTCTCGACAAGCACCATGTATAAACCTTTTAAGAAATTAATTAAAAAACAATATATCAATATAGAATCAATGTATAACTTTTAAATGTAACATAGAAATAATGAGTTGACATTTAAACGAAATAATACTTACTGACCACTGCGAGAGATAGAAATTTCCCATTTTCCTTCCGGATCAATATTTGTGTCCATGAGAACCTTCCCGGATGGTTCACTAGTCTCCCTAACGGCAACACTAGAGCTCCCATTACCTGGACTGATCACATCCTCATCCGTAAAGCCTGTATGCTCTGTACTAGGTCCAGAGCTATGGCCCAAGATGCCTGACCCAAGATGCCTGCCCCTCCCTCCCCTCCCTGATGGACAAATACTATGCACAAAAATTGCAACTTTCCCTCTCTTTGAACGATTATTACCTCGACTAGACATTTATAAACTAAAATACAAAATATGTAGACAAAAAATGAATCAAGTAGAACATAATTTAAATAGTAGCAAGTATTCATTTAGACTACAATAATAAAATGTAAACATCATATACAAAACATTATCTGAATTAAGACTAAACTGATTCATTCACTATCAATCTTGATCAGTAGCACTACAAAATTCAATTTCTTCTTCATTAGTTTCCTCGTCATCGTCTTCTTCCCCATCTTCATCATCGGACCCACATACATACCTTCTCCTTCCTCATTCTCATCCTCTACATCGTTAGACTCGATTTCATTCAAAGTGACTTCCTCCTCTAGTGGACGGGTGTTTTCTGCCATTAATACTTCATCCTCGACATCATCATTCAAGGAAATAATCGATGGTATAGGCATTTCATTTTCTTGATAACAATCATTTAATAATGAATCAATATTTCATCTAGAAGTTTTTGCACGCAATGGTATATCAAAAGTGCTTCTTGCTTTGTTTTTCCATACGGCCCACCATCCGCTAAACTCTCTTCGTCGACGAGGGTAGGAGATCATATACACCTGTTGTGCTTGAGATGTAAGAATGAACACATCATCACCATTATGTCTAGAAGAATGCTTTAAGTCAACGAGGTCAAAAGTGTCATGTTTGATAATGCCTCGCTCAGCATCCATCCACTAACAATTGAAAAGAACTACAGAATTTCCAAGAAAGTACTCCAATTCAATAACTTCTTTCAATACACCATAATAATTGAGATTTCCTTTTAGATTGACCCCGCTATTCCAAGTTGATTTCGTTTGGCCATATTCTTCGGTGTGGAAGACGAAACCATTGACAAAATATCCCTTATACACATTCACTTTTAAGAGCGGACCGTGGGCTAATACTTCTAATCTCGCAGCTTTTGCATCTCTACGGTTGTTCAAAATCTAACTAAAACACATAGATAGTAAAAAACTCATACTTAAAATGCTATTATTAACATTGAATTAATGAATTGACATTTACATATTTTTTAAACTGGGAGGGAAATTTGTTGTCTGTACTTATTGAAATAAATTTAGGCGCAATATCTCCAGCCTGTTCTTCGAACATACTGCAATTAAGGAGAACATAAAGTGATTAGTTCATATTAAAATTATTAGGATTTACATTACTTAATGCAAAAAGAAGAATGCTTACTTAAAGTAGTCCACGACCTCAGCACAGTTAAGGAGAATATAGAGTTTAGCCGCTTCTAATTCTTTTGGGCTTAGCATGCGCGTGCACTTTCTATTGCTAAGGAATCGACCAGGTGAAGAAAAAACTGAATTTTTTCCATTGGGAACAGTGACTCCCCCATCATAATTGCGTCCCACTTTAGTGAACATTGTCTTAATGTTCGGGTGAAAATATGTTGAAACAAACGACACAATTTCTTCGACAATCACTGATTCAGACATAGAGGCCTCAACTTTTGCTATATTACTCATCTTTTTTTTCAAATTCCCCAAAAATCATTCAAATGGATATATCCATCTGTACTGAACAGGTCCACCGACTCTGGCTTCATAAGCTAGGTGAATTGGTAAATGCTCCATTGAAACAAAGAAAGATGGCGAAAATATCTTTTCAAGCTTGCATATTGTCACCATAATGCTCTCTTTGAGTCTTTTCATATCCTCAACACGAAGAGTGTTGGAAGTCAATGCTCTGAAGAATTCACTCAATTCTGTTAGGGCAACCCATATTTCATTAGGGAGAATGTCCCTAAATGCAATGGAAAGCAACCTATCCAATAATACGTGAGAATCATGACTTTTCAACCCATATACTTTCCCTTCTTCCACATTCACATAGTTACCAATATTAGATGCATGCCCATCAGGAAGTTTCAAATCTTTCAACCACTTTAGAACAAGTTGCTTATCTTCTCTTGACAGAACAAAGGGAGCAACTGGTTTGAAATCTTTTCCACTAACTTTAACAATGTTGAGATCTTTACGATTATAAATCGATTCAAGGTCTAGCCGGCCCTTTAATGTGTCCTTCGTTGAGTCCTTAAAATCCATCACTTTATTAAATATATTATCAAACACATTTTTTTCAATATGAATGACATCAAGGTTATGTCTTATCAAGTTCGTCTTCCAATAAGGTAACTCCCAAAATATACTCTTATTGATCCAGTTGTGGTCTCTACCAAACTCGTCTGGTCTATCCTTCAAAAACAACTTTCCCCACCCAACAACTGACAATTCAGACACCTTCTCAAAAATATCCTCACCACTCAGATGATAAGGGGGGCCCCGACGCTCAACTCTATTTTTGATAAAAGCATTCTTATGTTTACGAAATGGATGGCCACTAGGAAGAAACCGTCTATGGCAATCAAACCAACACTGCTTCTTATAATGATGAAGTGTGAATGCATCTATATTTTCCATACAATACAGACATGCCAATCTCCCATGTGTGCTCCATGCCGACATCATACCATAAGCAGGAAAGTCATTAATTGTCCACATCACTGTAGCCTTCATGTTAAAGTTTTGCAACTCGAAAGCATCCCATGTTTGGATACCATCATTCCACAACTGTTTAAGTTCATCCATTAGAGGTCGAAGATACACATCAACGTTTTTGCCTGGATTTCAAGGTCCGGAAATGAACAAACTCAAATACCAGAAGGAACAGTAGACTTGGTCGGTGAATGGAGGAACTTGATCGAAGCTTTAGCTGAAAGAGGGAAGTGGGCTCCACCCGCCGATCTAGAACATATAAGCGTCATTGAGGCCAAACCCCTGCCGGGAAGAGTAGACTCCATTGCAGTGCTAAGAGTCACCCCTAAAACCTTGTCTGAAGAAGAGTGTATGGATGCCCTGGAAAGAGTCTTAAGGCTAGAAGCGACCCCGGTCCCCTTTATGCCCTATGATGACAATGATGTTTTCTTGGTAATCCTTAAGTCAGAGGAAAAGTCCAAGATACCCCTTATATGGCGCCAAGTATCCCGACCTGCTTTCGCCCTCATTGGTCATCAGAGTCAAGATGAGAGTTCTCACGAGAGTTACTGTAGTGATACTGAGGAAGACACAGTCGAAATGCCAGAAGGAACAGTAGAGGAGTGGTTAGCTCAGAAGCCGAAAAGCCCAGAAAATCTTCCTTAAAGTAAAGAACAGGAACCCGCCATGAGGTTTGACCCCGCAGAAATCCTTCTCGATGATGGAATTTCCCACTTCAGAAAGTGTTTGGCCAACGTCAAAGATGCCGTCAGAAGGCTAACCCCTAAAGAAAAGAGGGATATGCTTGATAGTGACGAGGAATATGACCCCGCTCTACTGAAAAAGTTGCTAGGTCCAAGTGAGAAAGCCATTAGCAAACCTCCAGACTCTGATAATTCCTGTTGCATGCTGACCTTGAAAAGCCTGAATGAGACTGTCAAGGCTCTGAGTGAAAAGGATGAAGCTGAAATCAGCCAGTCGCTAAGTCAGTTAAGAATTCCAAACCCCGAGAAGGCCAGAAAGCCATTAACCTGGGATCAGATTCGGGAAGCCGCCTATGCCTCTGGTAGTGCTGTTAACCAGATTAATCAGCAGAATTGGCCATACGCCAGCAAGAGCCCGCCTCTGACTTTGAGAGAGCTGACAGAATCCTCCAGTAGGAATGATGATTCTGAGAAGTCTAATGTCTATGTGATGACTCGGTCCGGACAGATGAGTGTTGAACAGCCTAAGGGTGACAAAAGAAATGCCGTCTCTGAGCCGAAAACAGACAAAAGACCCTATAAGCCAGAAGCAGAAAAGCCAGACTCTGACAAGGAGGATCCGGTGCTGACTCAGTTGAAGTGTACTCAGGCCAATATCTCCTTGTGGTCCCTGTTAACCTCTTCATACCCTCATAAGATGAAACTAATAGAAAGTTTGGCCAAGACCATGGTGCCCATAGATGTCACCCCAGATGAGGTCGTCCAGATGATTGGAAGTATCCATTACGGAAACATCATTACCTTCACTGACTTGGACCTGCCAAAGTATGGGGCTAGTCATAACGAACCTCTTTACATCACGGTCCAGTTGGAAGAACGCCGGTTGCCATGGGTATTAGTCGATGGAGGGCGCAATGAATGTCCCCGGCCAAAGATGATGGAATTATTGGATCTGAAGCCCACGGATTTGAAGCCTTCTAGTCAGACTATTAAGGCCTATGACTCCACTGCACGATCAGTTTTGGGGATTGCTACTCTCAAGTTATGGTTCGGGAAAAAGGTCATGGACGTTGAATTTCAAGTGATTGACATTCCGATTTCATTTACCGCTCTGCTGGGACGCCCTTGGATCCACCAGATAAACGGGGTAGCCTCTACTCTGCACCAATGCGTCAAATTTCAGTCAAGTGATGGTACTATCACCACTATTTACGGAGACAGTGTCACGGTGGAAGGAACCAGCACTGGAGGTATCCCGATATTGGAAATTAAGCATGATGATGAAGGGTTTGCCTTGACCGGATTCTCTGTAGCTTCTTCCAAAGCAAAAGTGTGTTGCACTGACCTCACCACTACCTCCGATAGAATCCCCCCTGCCATGAGAATGATGAGAAAAATGGGTTATCTTCCGGGGCTTGGATTGGGCAAAAGACTGCAGGGTCGCAATACTATCATTGATGTAAAGGAACAGACTACCAGATGTGGCTTGGGATACAAACCGAACTCTCGGGATGACAGAAAGGCTAAAGGCACAGTTCCAGGAAAATGAAGTGAAAGGGTCCATCTCCATCCTTACAGTTTGTCTCTGACCCATTACTTTACAAAAGGTGGGACCCAATACGGTGAAAGTGATTGCCAGAGGAAAACCCTTCTGGAAAACCTTGAGAAAGTTAGGGGAAAACCAGCAATTCCTGTTCGGAGAATGTTCCTTGACTTGCCGGACATTCCTGGAGCTACCACTACCGTTCAGAATGAGTGTGTCACCAAGGGAAACCAGAAAAGTGTCAGAGGGTCAACATCCTTCTCATCCGGGGTAATGGATTTCTCCGCCTTTGAGTTAGCTCTTCCGAAGAACAGCCAGATAGAAGCTGCCAGTAGTGAAGACAGTGAGTGGGGTTTGCAAAAGTTGTTTGATGAAGAAGCACAGATCCCTGATTTGATCGACTTCAGCTCAGATGATGAGGTAGTTGCCGTAATTGGAGACGGTGGTGAAGAGCCTTTCGATCCCCGCACTTTGGTGACCAAGACAGAGATGCGGTTGAAGAATTGGGAGACATTCTCAGGGCCGATAGCCAGCCGACAACAAATGATCATGGATCTTAGATTGGTACCCCGTCCTTCTCAACCCAGTCGTGTCAAACACCCTGTCGTCTATACAGTTGAGTCAGGAATCTTTGAATTCCAGTCCTCTGAGTCATCCGAAGGCCTCACGCCTGAGGATTATGAACATGTAATCAATGTCATCTTTCCCCTTGCTTTGAATGAAATGACAGATCTTTCTGAGTATCCTCTTATTGCCAACTTAACAAATGATAAATTAACTCAAAACTTAACAACAGTTAATAATGAATCATTTGAACAAGATGCAAACACACTAAACGAACAATACATCCAAGAAATCTTTAAGCAGGTTACAGAAAAAGAGGAAAACCGGGCCCAAGCTGCCGAGGAGGTTTTGACAAGTGTTAACTTGGGTACTATCGAGGAACCTAAAGAGACACAGATTGGAAGCTTCTTCCAGGGGGTTGAAAGGGACAGACTGGTTAATCTGCTCAGAGAATACATGGACGTCTTTGCATGGTCGTACAAGGATATGCCGGGGCTGGATAGTTTGATAGTAGAGCACAGAATCCCTCTAGCACCAGATGCTAAGCCAGTAAAGCAGAAACTGAGAAAAATCAAGCCAGAGTGGTCTCTACAGGTCAAAGAAGAAATTGAGAAGCTACTGCGGGTAGGATTCATCAGAGTCATCGAATATCCGACATGGTTGTCCAATATTGTGACTGTAACAAAGGCCAATGGGAAGGTGCGCTGCTGTGTAGATTTCCGAGATCTGAACAAGGCCAGCCCCAAAGACGATTACCCCTTGCCAAACATAGACATCCTGGTGGACTCCACTGCCAACTACGAAGTCAAATCCTTCGTTGACGGCTTTCCAGGATACAACCAGATCAAGATGGCCGAAGAAGACCAAGAAAAGACAGCCTTCACCACACCGTGGGGAACTTACTGCTATACAGTAATGCCATTTGGGCTTAAGAACGCCGGGGCTACTTATCAAAGGGCAGCGACCGCTCTTTTTCATGACATGATCCACAAGGAGATTGAGGTCTACGTCGACGACATGATAATCCACTCCAAATGCGAGGATGGGCAACACTTTGTTGACCTGCGAAAGTTCTTTAAAAGGCTGAGACAACATTCCATGAGACTAAACCCTGCTAAATGCACCTTCGGAGTGACAAGGGGAAAATGCTTGGGTATATGGTCACGGAGCGAGGTATCGAAGTCGACCCCCGAAAGATCAAAGCCATTATGGACATGAGGCCACCTCAAACCCAGACAGAAGTCAAAAGCTTTATGGGCAAATTGCAGTACATCAGCCATTTCGTCAACCAGTTGACCACTATGTGCGAGCCCATTTTCAAGCTCATGAAGAAGAATGTAGACACAGAGTGGACCGAAGAATGCCAGGATGCCTTTGACCAGATCAAGGCGCACTTAGTACATCCTCCGGTACTATGCCCCCCACATAGACAGAAACCTCTTCTTCTCTATCTCACTATCACTGATACGGCAGTTGGGGCTATACTTGCTCAGGAGAAGAAAGACTCTCGGGTAGAAAATGCCATTTACTTTGTCAGCCGGAAGCTGCAGGGAAGTAAGCTCAATTACTCAGCATGTGAAAAGACTTGTGCAGGACTGGTCGGGTAGTTGGTAAGCTGAAGCATTATATGCAAGTCCACCCTGTGAACTTGGTCTCGAAAATGGACCCCATCAAGTACATCTTTGATAAGCCTTCCCTCTCGATGCGTCTAGCAAAATGTTCCTTCTTCTTAGCTGAATACGACATCAACTACGTGACCAGAAAGGCCATCAAGGGTCAAGCATTGTCAGACCATCTGGCAAATTTTCCCAGTAATGAGGACCGTGGGCCTGAACCCCAATTCCCAAATGAAGGGATCTTTGTAGTCGAGCCCGAGAACTGATGGCAGGTTTTCTTTGATGGAGCCGCTAACAAAAGAGGAAATGGCGTAGGGATGCTACTAGTCGATCCGAAAGATGAGCACACGCCCATAGCCCTTAAGTTGAACTTCCCTGCCACGAACAATGTTGTCGAGTACGAAGCCTGCATTGCTGGTTTAGAAGCTGCCTTAGAAAGGAATGTCAAGGAGCTCGAAGTTTATGGAGACTCAGCCTTGATCATCAACCACGTCTCCAACAAATGGAAGACTGTGGACCTTAATCTTCAACGGTATCATGCCCATATGGAGGAGTTGACTGGACAGTTCAGAAAAGTGACTTTCCACTACTTGCCAAGGGAAAAGAACAGATTCGCAGATGCCCTAGCTACTCTAGCCTCACTGGTAGAGATTCCCGAGGTAAAAGCCATAAAACCCTTTAGAGTGGGTAGAAGAGAAGCCCCGGCTTTCTGTTGTGAAGTAAACTTGGGACCTGAGCCTATCAAGGAACCCAGGTACAATCAAATTTACCAGTTCCTCAAAGATGGAGAGTCAGCTTTCAGAGACGAAGAAGGTAGACTAAAAGAAGGTGTCAAAGCCAAGAGCTTGCAAGCCCTGAAAAGGTTGGCCTCCCATTATGTCATTTTAGGAGGCAACCTGTACAAAAAGCGGTACCAAGGACCACTCCTTTTGTGTGTCACTCAAGAAAGGGCCAGAGAGTTGATGACCGAAGTCCACAATGGTCCCTGCGATCCTCATATGAATGCTAGAGCCCTGATGCAAGTGATCCTCAGAATGGGTTACTACTAGATTTCCATGGAGACAGACTGTATCCAGCATGTCCGAGCGTGTGACAAATGCCAACGGTTTTCCAACCTCAACCATCTCCCGCCTCATGACCTGTACTGCATGACGACTCCTTGGCCATTTGCAACTTGGAGTATTGACGTGATAGGGAAGATAGCCCCGGCAGGAAGCAATGGGCATGAATTTGTGTTAGTAGCCGTCGACTACTTCACCAAGTGGGTAGAGGCCAAGTCCTACAAGGTCCTCACTTCCAAGAAGGTGGCCCAGTTTATCAAGGAAAACATAATGTGTAGATATGGGGTTCCCAATGAGATCATTTCTGATAATGGGTCGCACTTTGAAGGAGACTGCGATAGGTTACTGTCAGAATTCAGAATCACTCGCCACAAGTCATCCCCGTACAGACCTCAGACTAACGGAGTCGTGGAAGCTGCTAATAAGACGCTCGAACAGATCATCCGGAAAATGGCCACCCGTGGTCATGATTGGCCCGAAAAGTTGCACCTGGCACTCTGGGGCTACAGAACGTCTGTCAGAACAGCCACAGGAGAAACTCCTTTTGCCCTAACCTACGGGATGGAAGCAGTGTTACCAGTGGAGTTGGAAATCCCGTCATTAAGGGTCCTCCTGGAAAACAGTGTCAACGAAGTAGAATGGCTACGTAGCCGGCATGATGAGTTGGCCCTGCTCGATGAAAGAAGGCTAAAAGCCATGGAGCACACCCGAGCCTACCAGAGGCGAATGGCCAGATCATTTGACAAAAAAGTCAAGGCCAGGGACATCAAAGAGGGTGACTTAGTGTTGAAAGTGAAGCCCCCTACCAGAGACAACCCCCTGAGAAAATGGGAACCCGTTTGGATCGGCCCGTATGTGGTGCAGAAGATACTATCGGGAGGAGCCATGAAGCTTGCAGACCTGGACGACAATCCCTTTATCCATCCAGTCAACGGTGATAAGCTTCGAAGGTACTATGTCTAAAAAAAATAAAAAAAAAAGGAAAAAAAAAATCTTAGTGCAAAAAGAGTAATGCCCAGCTAGGCTGAAAACCCAAAAAGAGCGGTCTAGGCAAAAAAAATAGGGCTGCACATAAAAAAAAACTTTCAAAAAGTTCACCAGAATGAACTACGAAGACCTGAGCCCCTTAGTCTTTCTTGTAAAAGGAGAACGTAGGCAGCCATTTATGGTTCGGTCTAAACAATAAAAAAAAGGGCGATCATGTTTTCATGAAATGCGTCCTAAACAATAAATAAAGGGCATTCAAGTTTTCATAAAATGGGTCCTAATCAATAAGACATCTGAAATTTCCATGAAATTGTGTCTTGATTAATTTCTAAGATAATATCTCTTGTTCATTACAAGTTAAAAACTTCTTGATGAGTTCAAGCATGGTCTACTCTTGACTCTGCTAACCTGCTACAAAGATCTAAAATAAAATAAAATGCCTAATAAGCTATTGTGTTTGCAAAATGGCAATAAGGGAATCCTAAGAAAAGATCTGTCAGTCGTCATTCACTGAGTCTTCTTTGGTCTTCTTCCCTTTACCTCGACCCCGTCGAGTTTTCTTTCTCTTCTTCTCCATGATGTCGGTCTCCCTCATCCCGATCTCCGGTATCCTCACTGGATCCTCCATCAGACCGGTGTCAATAAGTTCCCTCTCAACACGGGCACGAGTCCGCACTTCCTCCCTTTGAGCCTCAGTCAAGGGAGCGACTTCAGAAAGCCTCTTATACCGAGCCTCCATATCTTTGATAAGGTCACCCGACTAGTTATGGTGACTCACCTTAGCTTCAGTCTCCCTCAGAGTCCTACTCGAGTCACAGTCAGCCCCCAATAAATCCTGATGCCTCTCTCCTAATATGACCTGAGTCGCTCCCATCTCCCTCTCGTACCAATCCAAGTAGACCGTAGTCAAGATGGTACTCTTCCTGCTCCTGAGGATAGCCCTGGGTGGGAATACAGTGTATGTCCAAGCCCTCGAGAAGAATGAGAAGCTGGCCGGATCCCTCATATCTAATGGCGCCACCTCCGTGGTACGGATGTCCTCCCAATCGCCCAACGGCTCCTGTAAGGCCCCGAACTGCCTGGATACCAAGCAGGGTATGTAGAAGGATGACCAGCAGAACCCTGGAACCCTCACTATATAGGACTCCTGAAATGTCCTCCTGGTCTGCAACCTCCAGTGAGGTACCCACCAGCGAATATCTGAAGTGGATAACCTAGCCATCATCAGCTCCCAGTCACCCTGGTCCTGATGTCGAGGTAAACCCCTCCGGGAAATCACCCAAGCGCACTGAGTCGGCAAAGCCCCTGGCAAAGCCCCGAGCCTCTCCTGCAGCCACAAAGTCAACATGGCCGGACTCCCAGACCTCATGAAACGTTCTCCTCTAGCAATCCTATCGATACCATGCAAAGTCTCACCCAAAATCAATGGGACAATGTCCTTCCCAGCCCTGCAATCTCTAACCATGTCCAAGAGACCACCATGACAGACTCCCACGGACTCAACAGTGAACAGGGACGAGAATAAGTAGAGGATAAATGCATCCATAGCCACCGTGGTCGTAGCCATATCCGGAGGCACGAACCTGCCCGGGATATCAGAAAGGTCAATCCTGTCCGGAGCTATCATCATCCCCTCAGCCTCTCCCAAAGATATGTGCAGAAAAGATGCAAGCTTTGCCGCCACCGGCACATCTTCAATCTGAGGAATCGATATAGCCTCAATTTCTGGACCCCCAATCAAGGCTCGGAAGTCTTCATAGGTTGGGACAATCTCATTATATGAAAAGCAGTAAACGTGTCTCTGGACGTCCCAAAACCTTGCTGCTGCTCTCAAAAGGTCCCAATCGGGCGGGAGATCCCTCAAATGCCATAAAGATTTTATCCTGAAAGAAGAATCAAACAGCCCCTTGTGAGATTGAAAGTTATATCTCACCCAAGATTGAAGATCAGACAGAAAGCGGTCTCTTTTCCCCCTTTGCAATCTAACGGGTTTCTCCATTGCAAAATGATCAAAGTTGATGTCTTTAGGTCAAATATGTGCTCTGGGAACAGTTGGGACAAGTCTAGAGTGAAAATGAAATGGCCAAGCCTTGATTTTATTTTGAAAAAGACCAGTCCAGACAGAACTGTGAGCCGCACGGCCTCTTTTGCTCTCAGGTCTTGACCGCACGGCTTCATTTGCCTGATGTGGAAAAAAATCTGCAGCAACCAAGTTGCTGCCCAAAGGGAGTTTTCACCCCACTTTTCCAACAAAAACCTGTACAAAAACATATCCAAACACTAACCATGCAGTTATGTGTCATCACAAATCATTTTGGCCCAGTTTCAGCCCCAATTCCAAGCAAAAAACTGTCCCGAGGCTCAAGTAATATGTACATTCATAAAGCATAAATTTAAAAAGCAAATAAAACATTAATACATTGTTTTCGCCCCATCGGCGCCCAAATAAAGCAAAAATTAAACAAATTGTGCATAAAACTGTTCATTGTTTGTTTTTTTTTTCTCCTAAATCGATTCTAGAGACCTCCTAGGCCTCCGATTCCTCCTCATCACTGCTCAGCTCATAGAAACTCGCCTCTCTCATCAAATCCTCGCTGTCGCTCACATTAGAAAGATGAACATTCACAAGTTCATACTCCGCCAGATGCTCCAGGATGCCGGCATTGGGTCCCCGTCCCCGAGGCAAGGTGCTAGAGGAGTACTCTAAAGCCGATGAGGTGGATGCCGTGCCCCCTACGTGTCTCCTTTTGTGCACAGGCTCCTGCACGTTCGCTGCAGCCTTTGAAGCACAAGCCAGCTTCTTTAAAAGGGACCGACATACATCTTTCCAACCCCTATTCTGCCTGACCAAGCCATCATAAGTGCGAGCTGGAACCTGAGAAAAAGAGAAGAAAATCTCAGAAAAATCTTGAAATTTGCAAAAAAGCAAAGAAGTCTAAAAAAGGGAAAAGACCCTAAAGTGTACTTACAGTGCTGTCCGGTAGCAGAGTATACTGGGGCTCCCTAGTGTTGGGGACAGGTATCCTGAACCTCCTCGATACCCCGTTGACCACATAAGAGAGATGAGCAGGAGGCATCGACGGGTCAGTAGGCTCGGCCTCCCCATACCCCTGAGTGACAGCCAGCTTCACTAGCTTCTGTGGCGTCCTTAATCGCTGCTCCACAAAAGTAGCATAAGGGGTAGCCATGTCAAAATACTCCTCGGCTGCTACGCCTGCCTGGTACCTAGCAATGTCATCCGCCGACCAATCCCTGGGCTGCAACATCCGTGTTGGAGGATCATGAGGGGTAATGGCATCCAATGGAGGGATATGGCCATGCTGCCTAGAGAAACGGTCCCCCAGATAGATGACATCACATGTCAGCCCGGTCAACCATCGCCTCTGCCTCGTCGCCTCCACGGCCTCTCCTAGCAAAATCTCTGGATACCTCCCCCAAGGGTAGAAATCCACTCCGTTGTGCCCATCCCTGTTGATGACTGGTCTAACCATCTTGTAATCAAAGGTGATCCGGGTCTTCCCGGTGAACTTGTCTCTTGCATCTCCCCTCCAGCGTATCATAGCCGGGAAGATCCCCGGATCACTCTGTTGGTTCCAAGGAAAGAAACCAATCACCTCACAGAACCAGACCTGCATGTTCAAAACATAAGGGTCATTTCTCTCATAAAAGTCTCAAGACTAGAAAAGAGAAAGGAAAGAAGGTGAGATTACCTCAAGAGCAAAGGAGAAGCAGTCCATTGAGGCAGCCTTATTCTAGCTGTACATGTCCAGGGAGAAGTAAAGCTCCGCCAATCCGGCCTCGCCCCAAGAGACCGTCCCAATCCCATCTACATCCTCCAAGGAGTCGAGAAGGCAAGTCATAGCCAGCGTCCCAGAATTGGCAAAAATGGTGACTGACAGCATCAACCACACAAAAGCCCTCGCAAGCTGGTAGGCAGTCACCTCCAGGAATGTGGAGGTGGCAAAAATGGTCATCTTGCATGCAGCAAATTCCTGCATGCAAGATGAGGACGGGATCAAAGTCCCGAACACATAAAAATCCAAGGAATCCCGAGCGACAACCAACTAAATGGTTTGTACGTCCGGAAGACAACTTGGGACATTCCCCCCCCCCTCTTTTCAACACATGCACACAAGAAAGCACACAAGCAAGCACGAAAAATGGAATCTAGGGAGACTTGCTACGGCAAGGCACCTTGGGTGAACGACGATCCGTTCTTCCCAAGGGGTAACTTAACCTCCGAACCCTAAAATCCTTTTTTTCAAAGTTTTGAGGAAATCAAAATGGCGTGGCAACTCCGTTTTTCAAATTAAACCGGATGTTTTCAAACTCGCGTGAATCCAATCTAAAAAATAAAAAAAATTAGAATTTGGGCACCACATTCACAGCGTCGCCGACTCTCGAAGCTAACTTCTTGGGCTTGCTTGGACTTCTCTTAGCATGGAGCAAATATGATGGCTAAATCGGGTTTCAAAACACACCGATCTTGAAATGAAAGGGTATTGTTTGGTGAGGGTGAGGTAAAGGTTTTCCCTATGGGTGAACGGCTTCAACCGCAATCCCTACCAGATGACGAAATTAAGTCTTCATTGCTTGCTTAAGCTTTAAATGAGAAAAGATCCGTGCAAATTCAACGAGATGATGAGGATGATGAAAGGGATGTGAGCATATGAGATGCAAGATGGGGAGTTGGTAAGCCCCAATTTGAGAAGGATATCAATTGATTTTCTCGTTCCGATTAATTTAAATATTAATCATTTCAAAGAATTAGTGGTTGAGCTGCACAAGTGATCATCTAGGATAAAACCATTTCAATTAGGTGTAACGTGGGTGTGCAAGTGATGTCTCGAGTCTAGTAAGAAAAGAAAGAAGACATATATATATTGAAATTTTAAATGATAGTTAAACTTCTTACCACAACATTCAAGGTGGACTAATCCAACAAGTGCCCAAGACGGACTTAGGTGAAAGAGAAGTACTAGAACCTACGAAGGTTGACTAAAAGACTATTTTAACATTTCAATTTAATTTAAAGATAGGTAGCCCCTAGTCTAGCCGCTCTTTGCTATTGGACCATCCATCTACTTTTCGACGCTGGAGATGGGAGCTATTGCAGATCTTTCCATCAGGATTTCTTTGGCAATCTCTTGCTCAATCCAACCATTTTCATTTCCTACGATGACTGGTTCATCGACCTCACACAGGGGCGAGTCAAATTTCATTATGCCCACAAGGCTTGAATCACCAAACTCGACCATGTTGACACTCATGTTGTTATTTCTAGGGAACGGGTTATTGATAGTATTAGGCCCTTCAGGCACCTCTAACCTCCCTTGCTCAATCAACCTTTGGACGACCTTTTTCAAGGGGACGCAATCATCTGTCAGGTGCCCATGGTACTGATGAAAGGCACAATGCTTGGAGGTATCCGAAGGAGCATTGGGGTTTCTAGGCTGATAATTATCTAAAGGCCGGAGCAAACCTTCTTTTACCAAACCTCAGAAGATATCACTCAAAGGCATCCCAAAGTCTCCCAAGCCATGGAACCGGGACCTGGACGCATCAGGTTTCTTGGGAACAAAGGGAGTGGCATTGTTACAGTCATGTCCCAAATAGGGCTGGGCAGGAGTCGTATTGGGGGTGGAAGAAGCCCGGTATCTGTAAGCAGGTGCAACAACTTGCTGCTGATTGTAAGCCCTCTCAAATTTAGCCCCGGAATTGACTATTGCCCACAGATCTGGATAGGGGAAATTCCTAAGTGAGGCCCTTAAATGGGGCTTCAAGCATGACTGGAAGATGTCTAACTGCTCCTCGTCAGAGGGAGGGATGGCCATTTCACTGAGCTTCAAGTTCCACCTTTTATAAAAGTCCCCAATATTCTCATCTGGGCGCCGCATCGTCGTCTGCAGGTCAACTCTATTTGTCTCCCATTCCAAGTTGGCTTTATACTTATCTGTGAAAGTACTGGTAATCTGTTCCCAAGTAGCCCTAGTTTCAGGCATTAATCGAAAGAACCATTTTAAAGCTCATGACTTCAAAGAGAGACTGAAGTAGTCGGCCAACTGCTGGTTTGTGCATCCCTTAGCTTTCATTGCCAAAGTGTAGGTGTCCAAGTGAGTTTTAGGGCATGCACTCCCGTCGAACAAGTCGAGATTGGGCATCACGAACTTGTGAGGCAAGGGTAAAATAGAGTCCGGGTCCGTAGGTCGGAAGGCAGCTTTCTTAGAAGTCAATTCAGCAAGCTATGCTTTCATTTCCTTGTGTTGTTCCGTGAACCAGGCCAGGTGCGGGTCCTGTGGTGGAGTCATAGTGTTCAGACCAGTGACTGAGCTGGAGAGAGGAGTTACCACTGGCGGCATACTGGTGGAGGGAATACCATATCCCGGAGCATAGGTGTAAATATACCCTTGACCCGGATTGCCCTGAGGGGTAGGAGCCTGAACATGACGGTTGAGCCCGAAAGCTTGCTGCGGGTTTTCAGGGGGCAGAGAAGGTGGAGGCAGATCTGAGGTAGCCGGATAGCTCGGGTTTCCAGAGTGAGACTCATAAGTAGGCTTAAATGCAAGTTACTGTCCCTGGTTGTTGAACTGCATGCCTGGCTGTAGCGAGGGTGTATAACCGGGAGGGTACTCCGGTCCTGGTGATTTTGATGAGACTGGGACAGGGGCTTGCTGGCCCATTGGACCTTGAGTGAGAAATGGGTTTGTGGAAGCTGTGTTAGGAGCAGCTGAACTAGCATCGTTCTGAGGAGGGGCTCCTGACTGTTGCCCTAGACCAAACTGTTGTGGCAGCGGCATTCCAAACTGTTGCTGTGGTACCCTGAACTGTTGCTGCAAAGATCCGGGCTGATTTGTCCCAAACTGAGGCGGTATCCCAACTTGTTGTGGCATTCCGAGGTACCCCCAACCATGGGAAGACATTCCTTACTGATTTTGTCCCTACTGAGGAATTGCGAACTGGCTTGTCCCGTCAGGCTGCATGGGTCCAGTAGTCTGTAGTTGGGGAGCTGGCTGACCCATAGATCAAGAAGCATGGGCTTCGGTAGTAGTACCATAGGAGGTTGGTGGTGGCATTCTGGAGTAGTCAGGACGACCAAGATTGGGATTGGGGTCCTCCTCTTCTTTTATGGTGAAAGTGCCATCGGGATTGAGACTGGCGGCCAAACCATGGCTCCAAATAGCCTCCAGAAGGCTATTCATTTGTGCTTCCTGTCGCAGTCTCATTTGTTCAGCCAACTGATTCCACTGCTGTTCTGTTTGGGGAGTCCCGGGAGGCGGAGTGGTGTTGCCCCCATCGTTACCAGCTGATGCAGACATTCTGAAAATTGAAGTCAAAGCAAATGGTGAAGCTGACGATGCGCTTGATTCTTCCCAACTGATCAGACGGTGACCCGGTGCCCGAAACCAAGCTTTGTGAGGAGTTGCGGGGGAAAGACACGAGGGTTCAGATATTTGGGAATGAAGGAGGGTAGGTGTTTGGGCTCAGGGCTCATGCAGCATGCAGTTATTTGTTCTTGTTTACTTAAAACGTGTTTTATTAAAACCTAAGCGGTTGGAAAAGATTGCTCTTCTTTTTCGCAAACTATTCTTATTCCTGGATCAGTAGGACCCATCACTACGCCTGCGGACCCTCAACCTGTAACCCCGAACAAGGGTTCCGTAGGGCAAGTAGGTTCCACCGACCGAAAAGAAAAACGATCCTAACGTCTGGCGGGTAATCTAGTCTTAACGAGCATTCGATCTAAGTTACGAACAAAGCTGACGTCAAAGGTCAAGATCGTGTCCGAGGGCTCGACGAAAAGTCGGCATGGTTTTGACTGATAAACTTCCATAACTGATCTTGACCCGTCGTCAATTAAGTCGTAATTAGACATGGAATAATTGTTAATCGTTGATGACTCAGTGTCATGCCGGGGGTCGGTGCATAAGTTGTGCAAGTCAAAGTCAAAGTCAAGGCACCAGTCAAGATCTGGTCAAAGTCCATGACGGAAAACCGGCATGACTTCGACTGATTAGGGTCTCCGAAAGATATTGACTTGGCATGCCGACTAAGGTTTGACTGGCAAGGTGTATACACAGACAAGGCACGACACGGACCAAACTAAAAACCAACCGGGTCTCGGACAAAGTGTGTCACGGACAAGTTCATGGTCGACACGAGGCTCCAAGGGATGTTTGGGTAGTCCCGTGCTCGCACCGAGAGACGTATTAAGGCCAAACGGGCTGCTACTGGGATTTTCTCGGGTTAAGGACGTAGTGTGCAGTGTAAGGCCAAGTGCGCTTAGTGTGCGATAGTCTATCTTCTTTTTCTGAGTAAAATAGAAATTTTCACATGTGTCTTAGAGAATATGATGCATGCAAAAAATTTTGAAAATGATTTTTTTTTTTTGAATTTTTTTTTTGAATTTTTTTTTGAAAAAATTTTTTGAATTTTTTTTTTTGAAACAGATAAACACATAAGCACATAAGCACAAAATTCAAACAGTTAAGGAAATGAGTCCGACAGTCAAGATATCGATTCTTCCGGGACGGTCAAAACAACACGAAATGTGCAAAACCAACACACACACAGTACAAATGGTTTCAAATGCCGGGACGGAAGTTTGACCCACAAAAGCTTTTCTTTTTTTTTCTTTCTTTTTTAATTTTTTTTTTAAAAAGATAAAGCTTATTTTTTACTTCCCCAGCAGAGTCGCCACTGTGATGTACCCGATTTTCATTTTTTTGAAAAATCAAATGGAGTCGCCATGCCGTTTTTAGTTTAAGGGCCAAAACTTTGAAAAATGCCCAAAATTAGAGAAAAATGGGTTCAGAGGTCACGTTACATTCCGGGAAGAACGTTAGGGTTCACTCGGAATGCCTCGTAAAACGAGTCTTCCTAATTTAAAATCATTTGTGTGTGTGTGTGTGTTTTGCAAAAGGGGTTTTCCGGAAATAAATAATTTGACTGGACAAAACTGAAATTAGTCAAAACATTGTGCTTCAGTGAGTGAAAAAAGGACTGAAAACAAAAATATCTATCCATACATTATTGTCCGCGCGGATCAGGTCGAGCCTCAATCCTGTCCGCGCGGATGGGACAGTAATGTTCCTTTTTTTC
Organism: Adenophora triphylla var. japonica; assembly: GCA_022495995.1. Lineage (NCBI taxonomy): Eukaryota > Viridiplantae > Streptophyta > Magnoliopsida > Asterales > Campanulaceae > Adenophora > Adenophora triphylla. Next base: position 182,243 of record JAFEMH010004122.1, on the reverse strand, counting down.
AGCTTTCCAGTCTGATTCTGTAATTTCTAGAAAGTCAACTGGATTTACTGAACCAGAACTGGAGTTGCAACAGAAAATGTCAAATAAGAGAATTTTTGAATTTGGCATCCATGTTTGTCCCCACTTTCCTTAGGCTTTGATTAGTGATCACTAAACATGATTAGTGGTGATCTACTATATCAAGCCATCATTGGGGTACATTAGGACTTTAAAGCATTTCATTTGCTTTTAAGGGAGAATTGTAAAGTAAAATAAGATTGACTTGTAATCTAAGTTTGAAATGTAAAGAAAATAGGCTTAGGAGTGTCAACTTGTAGAGTGAGATTCTCTAAGGTGATCATTTTAAGATGATCATCCTTGAGATCTAGCACTCAAGTGTATCATTTGCTCCATCATAGCCAAAATATGAGTCTTAGGAAGGTTCATTCAAGGAAATTATCCCAAGATGAACCTCCACGGACTAGATTTAAAGAAAAAACATGATTTAACCTTCAAGATGATCATCCATTGAGATGGACTCCAAGGTGATCTCCCTTAGGTTTAAACAAGAAAATTAAAGAAGCTTGAAAATAAGACTTAGAATGAAAGACTTGTAGATCATGTTGGAAGTCTTCCATGGAGATGGTCACCATGGAGATCTTCCTAGATCTATGAACAAAGAAATAAGACTTGTAGTAATTACTTGAAATGTAAAGAGGGACATGGGAGCAACATCAATATGTAGATCTATTATGGGAGATCATCCATGGAGATGAACTCCATGGAGATCTCCCTAGATCCAAGGACTAGGGGAATTGGGATCAACAATTAATTAAGCAACAAGTGAATGAAACAAGTGGATAGAGTTGATCAAGAAGAAATGATGCAAGATGACAAGGTGACAAGGTGAATGAGGAGGATGATTTGAACAAAGATAAGTTTAGTGAAAAGAAGGAGGGCTTTACTAATGGTGACACCCTATCTTCTTGGGTTAGAGTTTGACTTGAGGAGTATCAAGATTTAGTGTTTGGATTTGTGTTTAGATGAGTGTTTGGATGAGTGTTTGGATGAGTATTTGTTGGGTGTTTGAAGGCTATATTGAGAGAGTATTTCGGCAATGTAACAGTAGTGAATTGTTCCTCTTTAAACTGAGAGAGAAGGGCTCAATTTATAGGCTGTCTGAGATTGCATTAATGTCCGCGCGGATTGGACTAAGGTCCTCATTTTCATCCACGCGGATGGGAACGTAGGCGTGACTGCTTTTTGCAGAAAAGCAGTTTTGGCATTTTGTCTTTGGTCAGTATTCCCTTTTTTATTGGAAATGACAAATATCCGTGAGATTTTGTCTATTTTTTAATCCTAAAATGCCCTTCCTCATTTAAATTGTCAAAATAATGTCCAAAATGCCCCTAGATGATTATAAATCATTAATTTGGGCTGACGGAACATTGGCGGTTCAGATTGGGACACTTACAGAAACGCCAAGGTTTTCAACTCTTCATCTTTCTATTGCTCAAGATGGATCAAGAAGGGAACATCTTGCCTCTACAAGCGCGTCGGAACTTGTCGCGAGGATGAGATGGAGAGAATTTGTTAGGACCGAGCGGAAGTATGACTTCGTGGCGCCTACATCTGAGTTCTATTCGGGTAAAAGGGAGCAAAAATCTATGAAACCTCAATCGATTGGGGTATGCACTCTCGATTTACTTGATTTCATCAATTTTGATTGATTGGGGCTAGACTCGAAATTTGGGAATTTTTGTGTTTTTTCTTGAGATTTTATTGATGATTTTAGGGATTTGATCATTAACCTATGGGGCTGAGGACATAAATAAACATGCATGTGAAATTTATTTGAAAAAAAATATGAGAATGACTCATTTTTGAAAATAAAGTGAGAAAAATAATGCCTAAAATGTGAGGAGTTCTTGCATGTGCTAGAACTAGGTCACCTTCTGATCATGGATGTGAAAACAAGATTTTGGACGATGAAAATGATTCATGCATGCCATTTGGAAAGATTAAAACCTATATACAAAGAATTTTGTGAAAACTGGAATTTTTTGTGTTTGGGAGAGCAAGTGCTCGGGGTGACGTGTTTCAAATGATGAAAGACACGTGTTCTAGGCAAATGATGCTAGAAACTTCTTATGAATGCTTTTTTTTTGGCAATATATGCATTATTTTGTGAATGTATGCATGCTTCTGAGATAAACTGAAGGACTAACGTGCTTTTCCTGTGCTTACCTACATGAGAGCAAGTCACGGGGACCCGCTGAGGCAGCGGTGAAGTTGTGGGAGAGGATGCCCAACTTTGAGAAGGATGGCCACAATCCTAAACAGCTAGTGGTGGCGACTGGTCTCCATTCTTTTGTCGAGGCTATCAGCCGAGGCGTTCATGTGACCTCCAAGAGATAGGGGTTGGTCCAAGATCTTTCAGAATTTTGGTGGGACACCACTCACAACTTTCATCTAGGCTGGGGGGAGGTCACGGTGACTCCTGCGACTTTACAGCTATTACTGGCCTGAGATTCACTGATCGGCCTGTGACTTGGAGGGATCACATTTCTGAGGCTGAGTTCAGAGACTATGTGGGGTTCGACCTCCGTCCGAAGGGGCTAGGGATGGAGACTCGGTTTGTTGAGGTTGAGGTTTTGAGGTGTATGGAGGGGTTTGCGGCCAATGAGGTGACTGCCCACCAGCTCGCGAGAGCTTTCTTGTGGTTGACTCTGTCTGTCACCGTTTTTGCCAATTCTGGGACGTTGGCGATGGTTTGTCTACTTGACTCTTTGGATGATCTGGATGTGGTTGGGGAGGTCTCTTGGGGTGTGGCCGGACTGGCTGAGCTTTATTTCTCTCTGGACTTGTACAGCCGGAATAAGGCTGCTTCTATGGACTGCTTTTCTTTTGCCCTGGAGGTATTCTTATTTCCTTTCTCTCTTTTCCTTTTGTGTCTTAAGACTTTATGAGAGAAATGACCCTTGTGTTTTGACATGCAGGTCTGGTTCTGTGAGGTGCTTGGGTTCTTTCCCTGGAACCAACAGAGTGATCCTTCTATCTTCCCAGCCATGGTGCGCTGGAGAGGAGAGGCTAGGGACAAGTTCACCGGGAAGACCCGGATCACCTTTGACTACAAGATGGTGAAGCCCATCATCAACAGGGACGGTCATGAGGGAGTGGACTTCTATCCCTGGGGGAGGTATCCGGAGGCTCTTATAGGAGATGTCGTGGTGGTGACCAGGCAGAGGAGGTGGCTGACAGGCTTGACCTGTGATATTATCTATTTGGGGGACCAATTCTCCAGGCAGCACGGTCACGTCCCTCCTTTGGATGCGATTACCCCTCAGGACCCCCTCCTTTCATGCTGCAGCCTAGGCACTGGTCAGTGAATGAGAGGGACAGGTATAAGGTTGGATTGGCGGCTGAGGACTATTTTGACTACGCCACCCCGTACGCCACCTTTGTGGAGGAGCATTTGAGGACGCCACAGAGGTTGGTGAAGATAACCGCTGCCCAGGGGTACGGGGAGGCAGAGTCGACCAATCCACCCGTTCCTCTAGCTCACCTTTATTATGTGGTGAACGGGGTGCTGAGGAGGCTGATGGTGCCTATTCCAGACGTGAGGGATGCTGAGTATACTTTGCCGGCTGATAGCACTATAAGTAACTCTGGATCCCTTTTCTTTTCGGCTTTTCTATTTTTTGCGATTCTGAACTTCTTTGGAATTTTCTGAGCTTTTCCCTTTTTTTCTTGCAGGTCCCTGCTCGCACTTATGACACTCTGGTGCGGCATAATAGGGACTGGAAGGAGCTGGCTCAGTCCCTTTTGAGGAAGCTGGCTTGCGCGTCAAGGGCTGCGAGAAATGCGCAGGAGCCTGAGCATAAGAGAAGGCATGTGGGGAGCACGACTTCTACATCATCGGCCTCTGGGTACCCCTCATCCTCTACCAGTGCCATGCCTCGGGGGCGAGGGCCTAACACTGATATTTTAGAGCAGCTGGCGAAGTACGAGCATGTACCCGTCAACTTGACCGCCATGAGTGATGATGAAGACCTGCTAAGGGACCACGAGTTTTACGAGCTGAGCAGCGATGACGATGAGTCAGAGACTTAGGGTTCCTTTGGTTCAAACTTGGAGAGTGAGAGAGAAAACAATGAACAAATTATGCACAATTTGTATTTATTTTTTTATTTGGGGTGCCAAGGAGGCAAAGACAATGTAATGATCTCTTTATTTTCTTTTCTTATTAATGCTTTATTATTTTGCATATTACTTAAGCCTCGGGGCAACTTTTTGCATGGAAATGCGGCGGAATTTGAGCCGAAATGGTTTATGATGGTGTATGAATGCATGAATGGTGTTTGTGAATGTTTTTATGCAGGTTTTGTTGAGAAAGTGGGGGTGAGAATCCCACTTGGGCAGCAGCTTTGGCTGCTGCATATTTTTTTTCTGCAGAAGCAAATGAAGCCGTCTGGCCAGGTCCGGGGCAAATGAAGTCGCACGGCTTGGAGCCGTGTCTGAACTGGTTTTCTGCAAATAAAACCAAGGGAGGGCCTTTTCATTTCATTTTCAACTTAGACTTGTCCCAACTGATTCCAAAGCACATTTTGACCAAAAATCATCGAGTCCGATCACTGCCATGGAAAAACCAGTCCGATTGCAAAAGGGGAAAAAGGATCATTTTCTGTTCGACCTCCAATCTTGGATGAGACACAACTTTGAATCTCACAAGGGGCTGTTCGACAACACCTTCTAGATCATGTCTTTATGGCATTTGAAGGATCTCCCGCGTGATTGGGATCTTTTGAGAGCAGCATCTAGGTTCTGGGACGTCCGAAGACATGTTTACTGCTTTTCCTACAATGAGCTCATTCCAACCTTTAAAGATTTTTGGGCATTGATTGGGGGTCCAGAAATTGAAGCCATTTCAATTCCTTTGACCGGGGACTTTTCGGTGACCGTAAAGTTGGGATTTTTTCTACAAATTTCTCCGGAAGAAGCCGAAGGGATGATGATAGCTCCTGACAGAATTGACATTTTTGATATTCCAAGCAGATTCGGGTCTCCGGGTACTGCTGCAACCACGGTATCTATGGACGCTTTTATCCTCTGCGTATTTTCCTTCCTATTTACTGTTGAGTCCTTCGAAGTGTGTCACAATGGCCTTTTGGACATGGTCAGAGACTGCAGGGCTGGGAGAGATATTGTCCCACTGATTTTGGGGGAGACTCTGCATGGCATTTAAATGATGGCTAGTGGGACCATTTCATGCAGTCTGGGAGCCCAGCTGTATTGACTTTATGGCTGCAGGAGAGACTCGGGGCTTTGCCTTGGACTTTGCCTACCCAGTGTCCTTGGGTGATTTCTCAGAGGGGTGCACCGAGACAGTAGAATCAGGGTAGCTGGGACCTTGCAGGAACCATTGGATGACTGGGAGGACATCCGCACCATGGAGGTGGCACCTTTTGACATGAGAGATCCAGACAGCTTCTCCGTTTTCTCGAGAGCGTGGACATACGCCGCTTTTCCGCCCAGGGCCATTCTCAAGAACAGGAAGAGTACCATTTTGACCACGACATACTTGGATTGGTACGAGAGGGAGATGGGGGCAACTCAGATTATTTTGGGAGAGAGGCGTCAGGCTTTATTGGGTCCTGACAGTGACTCTAGCAGGACTCTGAGAGAGACTGTAGCAAAGGCTAGTTGCCACAACCACTCGGGCGATCTTATCCGGGACATGGAAGCCAGATATGAGCGGTTATCAGAAGTTTCCCCCCTCACCAAGGCTCAGCGGGAGGAGATAAGGACTCGTGCTAGGGTAGAAAAGGCACTTATTGACACAGGCTTGATGGAGGCTCTAGTGAGGATTCCCGATATAGGGATGAGGGAGACCGACATCATTGAGAAGAAAAGAAAGAACACTCGACGGGGTCGAGGTAAAGGAAAGAAGAACAAGGAAGACTTTGTTGCTGACAACTGAGAGACCTATTCCGAGCATCTACTTATAGCCTTTTGCAAACACATTAGTTGATTAGGCCTTTTTTTGTATATTTTAGTCTTTGTAGCAGGTTAGCAGAGTCAAGAGTAGACCGTGCTTGAACTCATCAAGAAGTTTTTGATTTGTAAAAAACAAGAGATATTATCTTAGAAATTTTCAAGACACATTTCATGGAAATTCAAATGTCTTATTTATTGTTTAGACCGAACCATTTTTGACTGTCTACGTTCCCCTTTTACAAGAAAGGCTAAGGGGCTCAGGTCTTCGTAGTTCATTCTAATGAACTTTTGGATTTTTTTTATGTGCAACCCTGTTTTCTGCCTAGACCTCCCTTTTCAGGGTTTTAACCTAGCTGGGTATTACTCTTTTGCACTATTTTTTTTTTATATGCGACCTTGTTTTTTGCCTAGACCGCCCTTTTCAGGGTTTTCAGCCTAGCTGGGTATTACTCTTTTTGCACTATTTTTTTTTTCTTCTTCTTTTTTTTTTATTTATTTTTTATTTTTTTAGACATAGTACCGGCGGAGCTTGTCAGCGTTGACTGAGTGAACAAAAGGATTGCCGTCCAGGTCTGCAAGCTTCATTGCTCCTCCCGACAGTATCTTCTGCACTACGTACGGGCCGATCCAAACAGGTTCCCACTTTCATAGAGGATTATTTCTGGTAGGGGACTTTTCTTTCAAAACCAAGTCACCTTCTTTGATGTCTCTGGCCTTGACCTTTTTGTCGAATGCCCTGGCCATTCACCTCAGGTAGGCTCGGGTATGTTCCATGGCCTTTAGTCTCCTTTCATCAAGTTGTGCAAGCTCGTCATGCCGACTGCGCAACCATTCTACTTCATTGATGCTATTTTCCAGGAGGACCCTTAGTGACGGGATTTCTAACTCTACTGGCAATACTGCTTCCATCCCGTAGGTCAACGCGAAAGGGGTTTCTCCCGTGGCTATTCTGACAGAAGTTCTGTAGCCCCAGAGTGCTAGATCTAGCTTTTCAGGCCAGTCACAATCGCGAGTGGCCATCTTTCGGATAATTCTTTCGAGTGTCTTATTTGCAGCTTCTACTGCTCCATTGGTCTGAGGCCTGTACGGGGATGATTTGTGGCGAGTGACTCTGAATTCTGACAACAATCTATCACAGTTTCCTTCAAAGTGCGTCCCGTTATTCAAGATGATCTCGTTTGGCTCCCTATATCTACACATGATGTTTTCTTTGACAAACTGGGCCACTTTCTTAGAAGTGAGGACCTTATAAGACTTTGCTTCCACCCATTTCTTGAAGTAGTCTACTGCCACTAACACAAACTCATGCCCATTGCTTCCAGCCGGGGCTATTTTCCCTATAACATCAATACCCCAAGTTGCAAACGGCCAAGGAGTCGTCATGCAGTACAAGTCGTGAGGCGGGAGATGATTAAGGTTGGCAAACCGCTGGCACTTGTCGCACTCTCGGACATGCTAAACACAGTCTGTTTCTTTGGAGATCCAGTAGTAACCCATTCTGAGGATTACTTGCATCAACGCTCTAGCATTTATGTGAGGACCGCAGGGACCATTATGGACTTCGTTCATTATCTCTCTTGCCTTTTCTTTAGTGACACACATAAGAAGTGGTCCTTGGTATCACTTTTTGTATAGCTCACCTCCTAGAATGACATAGTGAGAGGCCAGCCATTTCAAGGCTTGCAAACTTTTGGCTTTGATGCCTTCCTTCAGTCTACCTTCTTCGTCTTTAAAAGCTGACTCCCCATCTTTGAGAAAATGGTAAACTTGATTGTACCATGGTTCTTTGACAGGCTCAGGTCCCAATTCAATCTCGCAACAGAAAGCTGGGGCTTCCCTTCTACCCACTCTGAATGGTTTTACTGCCTTTCCTTCGGGAATCTCTACCAATGAGGCTAGAGTAGCTAAGGCATCTGCAAATCTGTTCTTGTCTCTTGGCAGGTAGTGGAAGGTCACTTCTCTGAACTGATCCGTCAATTATTCCATGTAGGCATGATACCTCTAGAGGTTAGGATCCACATTCTTCCATCTGTTAGAGACCTGGTTGATGATCAGGGCTGAGTCTCCGTAGACTTCGAGTTCCTTGACATTTCTTTCTAGGGTAGCCTCCAAACCAGCTATACAGGCTTCATACTTTGCCGCATTGTTTGTGACAGAGAAGTTCAACTTGACGGCTATTGGCGTATGCTCATCTTTCGGGTCTACCAGTAGGATTCCTATGTCATTTCCCCTTTTGTTAGCAGCTCCGTCAAAGAAGAGTTGCCATCGGTTCTCAGGCTCAACAACGAAGATCCCTTCATCTCGGAAATCGGGGTTCTGTGCCCTCGGTCCTCATTGCTAGGGAAATTTGCCAGATGGTCTGACAGCGCTTGACCCTTGATTGCCTTTCTTGTCACATAGTTGATGTCAAACTCTGCTAGGAAGAATGACCACTTTGCTAGGCATATCGAGAGGGAAGGTTTGTCGAAGATATACTTGATGGGGTCCATTTTCGAGACAAAATTCACATAATGGGCCTGCATGTAGTGTTTCAGCTTCCCGACTACCCAGACTAGTCCTGCACAAGTCTTTTCACACGCCGAGTAATTGAGCTCACTCCCTTGCAGCTTTTGACTAACAAAGTAAATGGCATTTTCTACCCAAGAATCCTTCTTTTCCTGAGCCAGCATAGCCCCAACTACCGTGTCAGTGACAGTGAGATAGAGCAGAAGAGGATTCTGTCCATGTGGGGGGCATAGTGCCGAGGGATTTACTAGGTATGCCTTGATTTGGTCAAAGGCGTCCTGTCATTCTTCATTCCATTATGTATCAACATTTTTCTTCATAAGCTTGAAGATGGGCTCACACATGGTAGTCAGCTGATTGACAAAATGGCTGATGTACTATAACTTGCCCATAAAGCTTTTGACTTCTGTCTGGGTTCGAGGTGGCCTCATGTCCATTATGGCCTTGATCTTTCGGGGATCGACTTCAATGCCTCGCTCTGTGACCATGTACCCAAGCTCTTTTCCCCTTGTCACTCCAAAGGTGCATTTTACAGGGTTCAGTCTCATAGAATGTTGTCTTAGCCGCTCAAAGAACTTTCGCAGGTCGACAAGGTGTTGTCCATCCACGCCTTTAGAGTGGATAATCATATCATCGACCTAGACCTCGATCTCCTTGCGGATCATGTCATGAAAGAGTGCAGTTGCTGCCCTTTGATACGTAGCCCCAGCATTTTTTAACCCAAAAGGCATCACCGTGTAACAGTACGTCCCCCAGGGAGTGGTGAAGGCTATCTTTTCTAGGTCCTCTTCGGCCATCTTAATTTGATTGTAGCCAGCAAAACCATCAATGAAGGACTTGACTTCGTAGTTGGCCGTGGCATCCACCAGAATGTCTATATTTGGCAACGGGTAATCGTCCTTGAGACTGGCCTTGTTTAGATCCTGAAAATCCACACAGCAGCGCACCTTTCCGTTGGCCTTAGTCACAGTCACGATATTTGACAACCAGGTCGGGTATTCAATAACCCTGATGAATCCTACCCGCAACATCTTTTCAAAATCCTCCTTGACCTACAGAGACTAGTCTGGCTTGATTTTCCTTAGCTTTTGTTTTACTTGCTTAGCATCGGGTGCCAAAGGGATCCTGTATTCCATAATTGAGCTGTCAAGCCCCGGCATGCCCTTGTAACACCAGACGAACACATCCACATATTCTCTGAACAGATCGACCAGTCTGTCCTGTTCAGCCCCTTGAAAGAAATTTCCAATCTGTGTCTCTTTAGGTTCTTCGATAGTACCCAGGTTAACACTCGTCAAAACCTCCTCGGCAGCTTGGGCTCGGTTTTCCTCTTTATCAGTAACCTGCTTAAAGATTTCTTTAATGTATTGTTCATTTAGTGTGTTTGCATCTTGTTCAAATGAATCATTATTAACTGTTGTTAGGTTATTAGTTAATTTATCATTTGTTAAGTTGGCAATAAGGGGATACTCGGAAAGATCTATCATTTCATTTAATGCAAAGGGAAAGATAACATTGGCTACACACTCATAATCTTCAGGCGTGAGGCCATCAGATGACTCAGAGGACTGAAACTCAAAGCCTCCTGACTCTAGAGTATGGATGGCAGAGTGTTTGACACGACTAGACTGAGAGGGACGGGGAACCAATCCAAGCTCCGTGATCATTTGCTGTTGGCTAGCTATCGGTCCTGAAAATGTCTCCCAATTCTTCAAAGGCATCTCTGTCTTAGTCAACAGAGTGCAGGAATCAAAAGGTTCTTCACTTTCGTCACCAATTACCGCAACTATCTCATCATCTGAGCTGAAGTCGATCAAGTCAGGAATCTGTGCTTCTTCATCAAACAGCTTTTGTAAGACTGGCTCATTATTCTCACAGCTGGCAGCTTCTATCTAGCTGATCTTTGGAAGAGCTAACTCAAAGGTGGAGAAATCCATTACCCCTGATGGGAAGAGTGCTGGCTCTTTGAGGCAGTCTGGGCTTCCTTTGAAGACATACTTGTTCTGAACAGTGGTGGTAGCCCCAGGAATATTCGGCAAGTCAAGAAACATTCTCCGAATAGGATTAGCTGGTTTTCCATGAGCCTTTTCAAGGTTTTCCAGAAGAATTTTCCTCACGGACTGCTGACTATCACTCTCATCATACTGGGTCTCACCTTTTATGAAGTACTGGGCCAGAGACAAACTATAAGGATGGAGACAGACCCCTTCGTTTCGCTTTCCCAGAAATGTTTCCCCAACTTTTCTGTAATCCTAAGGATGCTGTTTGTAGCCTAGACCATGTCAGGTGGTTTGTTCTCTTGCATCGATGACAGTGTTGCGACCCTAAAGCCTTTTACCCAATCCAAGCCCCGAAAGATAACTCATCTTTCTCATCATTCGCATGGCAGGAAGTATTTTGTCAAAGGTAGTAGTGAGGTCTGCACAACACACTTGCACCTTAGAGGTGGCCATAGAGAAGCCAGTTAGGGTAAGCCCCTCATCATCATGTTTGATCTCCAGTATCGGAATGCCCCCGAGGTTGGTCCCTTCCACAGTAACACTGTCCCCATAGATAGTAGTGATAGTTCCATCATCGGACTGGAACATGACACACTGGTGCAGGGTAGAGGCTACTCCATTTATCTGATGGATCCACGGTCGTCCCAGCAAAGCGGTAAATGAAATGGGGATGTCTATCACTTGGAAGTCTACATCCATGACCTTCTTTCCGAACCACAATTTTAGAGTCACAATCCCCAAAACTGACCAAGCAGTGGAATTATAGGCCTTAATAGTTTGACTGGACGACTTCAAGTCTGTGGGCTTCAAATCCAGCAAGTCCATCATTTTTGTTGGCAGGACATTCATTGCAGACCCTCCGTCGACTAACACCCTTGGCAACCGGCTTTCTTCCAACTGGAAAGTGATGTACATCGGCTCAGTATGATTAGCCCCATATTTCAGTAAATCCAGGTCAGTGAAAGTTATGATGTTCCCATAGTGAATGTTTTCGATCATTTGGACGACCTCATCTGGGGTGACATCTATGGGCACCAAGGTCTTGGACAAGCTTTCTTCTAACTTTAGCTTATGAGGATAGGAGGAGGTTAACAGGGACCACAGGGAAATATTGGCTTGAGTGCACTTCAGCTGAGTCAACACCGGGTCTTCCTTCTCGGAGTCTAGATTTTCTGCTTCTGGCTTATAAGGCCTTTGTCCTGCCTCTCGGTTCTGAGTCGACATTTCTTTGTCACCCTTAGGTAGCTCCACATTCATCCGCCCTGCATCGGTTATCACATAGACGTTAGACTTCCCCAAGTCATTAGCTTTATCGGGAAGATTCCTTCAACTCCTTCAGGTTAGCGGGCCTTTGGCTGCATACTACGACCAACTTTGCCGATTGATTTGGTTCACAAAGATCATCGGAGGTATAGGTAGCCTCACGAATCTGATCCCAAGTTACAGTGCTTTCGGCTGCTCTTTTGAATTCTCGAATTCTATTGACTTAGTAACTCGGGCCGATCTCAGCTTCTTCTTCCTCACTCAAGGCCTGATAGCTTTCATCTGTGATTTTCAGAGTCAACATGCACAGCATGAGTTATCGTTCCTGGGTTTGGAGATTTGCTATGCTGCTTCATCATCTTGCCATAGCAGCTTTTTCAACAAAGCAGGGTCACATTCCTCATCACTATCAAGCATATCCTTTCTTTCCTTCGAGGTCAACCTTTTGACGGCATCTTTGACATTGGCCAAACACTTCCTGAAGTGGGTGATTCCATCATCGATAAGGGTTTCTTTAGGGTTGAACCTTTTGACAAGTTTCAGGTCCTTACCTTCGGGAGGGTTTTCTGGGCTAGTTGGTTTCTGGGCTAGCCATTCTTCTACCGTCCCATCCGGCATCTTAACTGTGTCTTCCTCAGTCTCACTACAATAGCTTCCCTTGGAACTTTTGTCCTGAGTCTGGTGACCAATGATGGCAAAGGAAGGCCGGGATATTTGGCGCCATATAAGGGGCGCTCTGGGATTTTCTCCTGACGTAGGGAGTACCAAGAAAATTTCATTGTCGTCATAAGTTAGGAAGGGGACCGGGGTCGCTTCAAACTTTAAGATCCTTTCTAAAGCTTCCACGCATTCTCTCTTGGATAAAGTCTCAGGGGTGACTCTTAATACTGCAATAGAGTCCACTCTTCCTGACCGAGGTTCAGTTTCAATGACGCTTACATGTTCTAGATCAGCGGGTGGAGCCCAATTCCCTTGCTTAGCTAAAGCTTCGATCAAGTATCTCCATTCACCAATCAGGTGTCTATAAGGAGTGTTGAATTCTAAGATGTTGAATTCATACTCTTCTTTATCTGAGCTTGCATCCATTTTTTCCTCTAAGCTTCTGCAAGAGTGACAGTGGCATTTTGAGGTAATACCATCCTCATTCTCAGGCCTGTGGTTTCCTACCCCATCCGGTCCTTTGGGTTTCACTCCCATTGGCTCTACGTTCATACCCTCTACCGAACTGTCATTGTCGCTGTAGATCAGCCCATTCCTGTTCTAATTTCCGACCGACTCTTCACTGCCACTGTCTGAGAGAGAGGCAAATTCATAGGCATTGACAAAGTTGGAAAGGTCAAATTGGGCAAAAGCCTCATTGGGGTTATTTGCAGATTGATACCCGGGAAGGATGACAAAGGGATATTTAGACTGGTACTGGAGTTTTGGGATCAACTGATTTGGTTTGTACTGAGGGGGAGAGATGAATCCCATGGGATAATGCAGAGACTGAGTGATTGGGGTGGCTGTAGCATTTGTTCTCTGTTGGTAGTGAATAAAGCTGGGTCTTATCTAAGGAGGCGAGGGTGTTGGAGCCCTGATGGCCTAGGATGTTGGAAAGGACTGAAAAGAAGTAGTCCTTGGTAAAGGATCATATATGGATGGAGGAGGGGACTGGTTGTAGGATGGAGGGGCTGAAATCACTGTTTCAGGGGTTTCATCTTCCACCATGACAAAAGAACCATTGGCTTCAACCACTATCTGAACCCCATGACGACGGAGAGCATCGATGAGCATGGCTTGCTGTTCCTCATTGACCTTACGACTGTTTTCCAAGTCTAGGCTAGCTCTTCATCTCTAGTCACCGAATTACCCATACCACTGCTGTTTTCTGTCAAATCTGCCATTCTGAATCTCTGGGCTGACGATTCTGACGAACTATCTGAACTTGAAATTTCTGCACTGACAAGCCGCTGACCTGCTATTCTCACCCACTTCTTTCTCACTGCGGGAAAGGGATAGGCAAGGTTTAGGCTCGGGGGTAGGTGTTTAGGCTGAAGGCTCAAGTAATATGCAATTAAGAATCTTCAAGTTTACTTAAAACAATGTCTTTTATTTATTTCTATTTGGTTGGAAAAGGTTGCCCTTCTTTTTCGAAACTACTCTAGAACCTGGATCAGTGGGTTCCGTTACTACGTCTATAAGCCCCTCATTTTCCACCTGTATTTCTACCTCCCAGGGTGGACAGCCCCGAGCGAGGGTCCTATAGGGCACGCGGATCCCACCGACCGAGAGAGAAGAACGGTCCTAGGGTCTAGTGGATCATAGGAATTTTTAACGTGCGAGCGATGCCGATTATAGTCAATGTCAATGCCGTGAAATTCAAGTCTCTTAGCCTCAATGAAATTTCGGCAGAGTTTCGCTTTCGCGTTAAACGTTTGACTTTGGCATTTCCAAGGAAAATAATAGGCAGGGGTTGGACGTTAAAAGTCGAATGACACGGTGTCACATTGAGCGTTGTTGCATACTTTGTGCAAGTCAAAGTCAAAGTCAATGCCGAGGTCAAGATTTTGCCAATTTTTGCCTAACGAAATTTTGGCATGGCTTCGCTTGCGCGAGAGATCTTGAATTTTTAGGCACGGATTCGGGCTTGACTCTTAAATACCTCGTGCGGGTCAAAGTCAAAGTCAATGCCGGGGTCAAGATTTTGCTATTTTTTCCTTGACGGAATTTCGGCATGGCTTCGCTTGCGCGAGGGATCTTGACTTTTGGCATGGGCTCGTGTTTGACTTTTACAGGGGTATACAACGAGGCTGTATGACACGGTCTAGACCAAAAACCAACCAAAAAGTCACGATTTTAAAAGTGTGACACGGACTAGTGCATTGGTCGACACTGGCTGCTATGGGGAGTTTGGGATGATTCCGTGCGTGCCCAGGAGCGTCGTAACACTGTCCGTGACTGCAGCTGAACAACCATCCTGCGTTAAAAGGACGTGCGTGCAAAAGTGTTTTGGATATATAGTGCGCATAGTATGCGGCCTCCTAAAAAATTCTTTTTTGAGTTAAAATAGAGATTTTCATCAATGTGTTTTAAAAGAATGTTTTTCGGGCCGGGGGAAAATGCAATACGTAAGCACATAAATTTTCTGGAACCTTGCCAGACTTAGGACTAGATAGCCCCAAGCTGCCATGACTTCCAGATTAATCTGAGAAAGTGTCCTGGTGGAACTGCGAATGAAGCCGCCCGACTATGACCCAGGCAGATCAAGCCGTCCGGCTAGATCCAGCAGTTTTCTAGGTTCCAATTTGCTTCATTTCCAGACTGTTTCCCCAAGCATTTTTGGAAACTTTCAGCTTTAGAATGGTCCCTGTTTATTATTTCCGAGTATGCTTAAACCAAAAACAAATATGCATGCAAAATAAGAAAAAGATGCACAAGCACAAAAATCGGATCCGGGATGGAAGGCTAACCCTCGTAAATGTTTCCAACGCTTCATATGAGAAAAAGAAGTTTGGAAACATTTACTAATTTCATCAGCGGAGTCGCCAAACTGTGAATGTGGGCCCTCGGGATCGAACCATTTTTTATAGGGTCGCCGCTTCACCTCAGTTTGAAGACACCGGTTTTATTGAAAAACGGAGTCGCCACGCCATTTTGATTTCCTCAAAACTTTGAAAAAAAAGGATAAGGGTCCAGAGGTTAACCTACTCCTTGGGAAGAACGGATCACGTTCACCCAAAGAGCCTTGCAAAAGCAAGTCTTCCTAGATTCGAAGTTTGTGCTTTTTTTGTGCGTTCGTGTGTGTGTGTGTGTGTATGTTTTGAAAAAGGGAGGGAATGTGCCAAGTTATCTGCCGGACATATAAACCATATAAGAAGGTTATAGCTCGGGATTCCTTGGATTTGATGTTTTCGGGATTTTGATCCCGTGCTCATTTTGGACTTGTGATCATCATTACGTGACCTTTTTACCCTCCCGTTGGGTTAATCAACCATAGTAGACATAAAAGCCTTGGTGTGTCTTAAACCAACGTTCTTTGGGGACTTGGTCGTATGTGATCGAGAGAGGGACGCCTTTTATAGTCCAAGAATGAGACTCTTTAGAAAAGGAGGAGTCTTTCCCATCAATCCTACATCTTGAGATGATTGAGCTTCGTAGGGACATTTATGCTCGTCTCAAGTGATGATCGGAGATGTCGGGACTAAGATTCATCCACTTCTAAAGGGACTACGACTATGGCATTTTAGTGGCGGAAACGATGTAAAGATGAAGTCTTTACACCGATCCACACCACGGGATGCTCCAAGAACCAAGGGGACTAAGGGAGGGGGTATAAAGATTGGATCTTTATACTCATCCTATGTCTTTTCTGCCTTAAAAGGCTACTAGACAATCCTAGGAGAGTGATCCAACCAAAAGGGACATGGGGGAAATGACATTGAAAGTAAAGATTGCATTTTTAAGGTAAATAACGTATGGAACATTATCTAAAGCTAAAGACATAATGTAAAGGGATGACCTTTATGGCTTTCCTATGTCCTTTAAAACCTTATGAGGTGGACAATCCTTGGAAGCAAGGTCAAGGAAAGGGGAATGACCTAATGAGAGTAAAGATAGCATTTTTATGTAATAAAATGAAGGGATTTCACATCATCATGTGGTGAATCTTCCCTAGAACAAGCCACTTGTGGACCCTTGTTCATCCTTGGGAGAGGATTCCCCATGAATCACTTGTGTAGGGGAAAGGGGGAATATGATATTTACATGGTAAAGATAGGAACTTTATAGCAAATAGTAAAAGTAAATGACAAATAAAGGCAAGATAAATGATAAGTAATGAATAGAGCAATATAATAAGAGTATTTCAAGGGAAAAGGAAGGAGAGATTACCAATGGTGGAGATCTCTATCTCCCTTGGGGATTTTCCTATGTAGGAATGGTTTTTTGAAGGATTTTATGGAGGAGGGAGGTGGTTTTTGGGAGGTTTTGTTCTCTGGAAATTCGAGTTTTTAGTTTGGCAGAGTAACAATGCTTAATTGTTGTTGTTAAAATGGGTAGAGGAGGCCTCTATTTATAGGCTGCAGTGTGCTTCCTAAAGAAGCCGCCCGACGTTAACCTATTGCAAAAGAATCCGTCCGGCGTTATCCACTGATGAGTCAGCCTGTTTCTAGATTCATGCAAGGTGGCAGTTGGAAGCTTTATTCCAGCGAGATCCTGCCTGGAATTTTAATTCCTAGAAGGTCCTTCCTCCCTTGGACAGTTTGGAAAAGTTCCCGAATCGCCCCTAAACTTTATGAAAGTTCGGGGAATTGCAGGGAAACTTAACCGGAAAGCATGAGCCAGATTTGGATACTTACACTGGCTTGCGACTGTTTTTGCGCATGGTTAGAAAACCCTGCAAGGTTAGGAATAGGCAATATAAATAACCCCTATTCCCTAGTAGCTTTATGTCTATAATTGCTAGTGTGACAGAGATCAATAATTCTAGGTGTTCTCAGGGTTGTTTCTCTAGATCTAGGTTTTGCACTGTTGTGAATTCTTGTGACCAAGAACTCGTGAAATAGATTAGAGATTGTATTCGATGATTGTCAATAGATAATAATATTCTCTTCCTCTACCCGTGGACGTAGTCATGTTGGTGAACCACGTATATCGTTGTGTTGTATGATTAATTTATTTTCTATCTTTTAAATAGATTTGTTATAACATCCTTCTTGAAAGAGAGAATAATAAAGCCTAAAGATGTACCAAAGCGTGGCTGAAGTGTCTTATTTATACATTGGAAAAGAGGGGTTAAGTTAGCAAACAAATGAGGAAACCTAATAAAAAAAGGAAAGAAAATTGTTGCTGACACTACTAGAAACCGATGATTTAAAGATAAAAAATCCGTCGGTAAATTAAAGATTCTGTCGCTAATATATATTTACCGACGGACAAAATCCGTCGGATTTCGTCGGTAAATTTCATTGGTAATACCGACAGAGTACTCAGTCGGCAATATGGACGGAAAATTCCCCTGTAAACAACAATAAAACGTCGGAAATAGTCTGTCGGTAAAGAAAGCCTGCCGGCCGATTTTTGGTTTTTACCAATGGAATACTCCGTCGGTAATGTTATATTTCCCGACAGAATTATTCTTCGGAAACTTATCTTATTTTATTTTGTTACTTACTATTAACGACGAACTTATCCGTCGGTAAATGTATTATAATTTTCGACTAATCTACTCCGTCGGTAAAAATATTATTAGTTTTTAAAAGTATTTACCGACAGATTATTCCGTCGGTAAATCGTACATAATTAAAAAAAAATCTGAATGATTTAAAAATCCACATGCAACCAGTTCAAAATACCAAAATACCTGTTCAAAATAACAACATTCAGATACAACTCAATAAAAAATTCACCAAAAACATGAAAAAACAAATTCAACGTTCACCAAATTCTAAAAAACAACATAAAAACTACTTAAGTTTGATTACAAGCCAAATAAAACACAAGTTTAATGACCACGACCGGCACCACCACTTCGCCTACTAGTGTCATGACCACCATCCAAATCAAGGTATTGACCGACTGATGAGGCAGAGGCCTTACCGCTAGTAGGTTGTTGTTGTTGTTGCAAATTAATGCATGGTTGCCATTACTTGTTGCATGAGCTTCTCAAACTGTATTTGCGCAACTTCTCGCACTTGCCGAAGACGTTCCTCAAACTTGCTTTCCAATTGGCGATATGAAACTTCTTGCTCTTGACGCTCTATCTCTACTTGCCTTTGTACCTCTTTTTGAACCCGAGCATCGAATGTCTCTTGATCCACATTCTGACTACTGGAAGAAAAAAAAGCATTGTGTAGTATGGCTGCTTAATGGCATGTCAAAAAACCCAGCACTATGTGGTCCGAATCCAGGCAAGCGATCTCCCTTTGGTTACTTGTCTTAAAGGACAATGGCCTTCCAAAGTTTTATCATGAAATGCAGGCCGCTCGGTGCTTTCAGGAACCATACTTCCTTCTTCAATAGCCTCCTCACGAGCACGCTTCTCATACTCTTTCTGACAAAAAAAATTATCCAGTATGGTAGAAAACAATATTTCTTTAACTAAATAATTTATAATTTACTAATAGAAAATACTATTTATACTTATATAAAGGCCCTTGTAATAAGGGTTATTTCATTCTGGCCCTGAGGCATTAGGAGCCTCCGGAGTTTGCGTAGCAATAAACACAACAGCTGCATCAGCTACATCAACCTTATCTCCATGTTTCTTTTTCTTAACATATAAAAAAATTATAAATTCAAAATTTTATCAAATAATAACAATATATGAATCAAACAGAGAGTAAATTAAGTAAATTTACCATACGGTGCCAAGTCTCGCTAAAGTTAATAGATCCTCTCGTGTGTACAATCCCCTACCTTTATTTTGAGTTCCTGTTAGTCTTTGCTATTTCTGAATTTCTCTGAAATTTCTCACTTCTCCATTGTGTATCCCATTTCTCCCATACACTTGGCGTGCAATTAGCTGAAGGCAAACCATCCTTTAGCCACTTTTCTTTCATGTCAAAGACTTTACCACTGTATCGCTTATCAACTAATTTCTTGAAAGCCTTCTCTATCAGAATCTATGAGAACCCAGTACATGAATATTTCTGCTACAAAAATAGTAGAAGTAGTTAAATAAACAGGGATCAGAATGGAATTTATAAATATACAGGGACTAAACTGGAAATATTGCGAACAAAAGGATCAATTTGTAATCTCAAAATATGTATTCTAAGGATCTGTTTATTTTTTCCCCAACCATGTCAACTTTAGATTCATATATTTTCTTAAACAAATCAGCTAATTAAATTGAATAACTGGTACAGAGGAAAACTGTTTTCTTTGAAGAAAAAGTCTATATAGCACAAGTATATGCATAGCACATGGTAACACTAAGTTTTTGCAAGGTCCAAAACACTACTTAAGTAGAGGAAAAATCAAGAACCAAAGCATCTGGCCATTTACTTTAGCACATTATAGATCTTAATTATTCCAAAGGAAGAATGAAAGGCGACAAATTACATCATTCTCTGACATATACTTAGACTGAAATATCGGATTATAACCACATATATATGGCAAATTGTTCCCAACTTGGAACACAATATGAGGGATCCATCTAAACAGTGACCAGCGTTTTTTTTCTTTGTATAGATTCTTTGCTAAGTTTCGAAAGTAAACAAGATAACCGTAAATCTTGTTTGGGAAAGAGAAAATGAAGGCCAATGAAAGTATCGTGCATATTGTAATGCCTTGTTCTAGTTCAAGAAGATCCCAAGTCATTCCCGATATTATTCGTAATTATAGCAGGTTCGTTATTTTAAATATTTAGTTAGTTAATTTCTTATAGAGAACCTCTATGCAATAATTGACTGGGTATTCTCGTATTTTGTGGTTACGCTCGGTGAAGGACGAACCATTATTTTTGCCGAGACAAAGGATTATGCTTCGAACTTGCTCGCATATTGCCTAGAGCTCGTGCCTTACATGGGGACATACAACAGCCTCAACGTGAGGTATATCTTTCAGGACAAGATTACCTACTTTATCTTCCCTTTACCTTCCTTTACAATTTAGTAACACAATATGAGGGATCCATCTAATATATATATATATATATATATATATATATATATATTCATTACACAGGGATTTCACGAGAAGATAAGTTCATCCCAATTAAATGTGCATATCAATCCACTAGAAATGCTTAGTAGAGAGTCTTTTCTTCTCCAAACTTAACTCATTATTTGTATTCATATCCTACTTGTGTAAATAAACAAGTCTCGATTAAACCATAGCAAGCAAAACCGAAATATTGAGGTTATTTCTTAAGGGGTAACATTACTGTAATTGAGTGTGAGAAATCAATAGAAAAGGCAAGAGAATTAAGTAATTTTTACCCGAAATGGGCTATACCAGATACCGTACACATCTTTTGATAGCGTTTTCGGTGTGGGATAAAATTTCTCAAAAGTATAGCCACTGAAAAATTTCTCAAAACCATCGAGCTGGGTCTCGACAAGCACCATGTATAAACCTTTTAAGAAATTAATTAAAAAACAATATATCAATATAGAATCAATGTATAACTTTTAAATGTAACATAGAAATAATGAGTTGACATTTAAACGAAATAATACTTACTGACCAATGCGAGAGATAGAAATTTCCCATTTTCCTTCCGGATCAATATTTGTGTCCATGAGAACCTTCCCGGATGGTTCACTAGTCTCCCTAACGGCAACACTAGAGCTCCCATTACCTGGACTGATCACATCCTCATCCGTAAAGCCTGTATGCTCTGTACTAGGTCCAGAGCTATGGCCCAAGATGCCTGACCCAAGATGCCTGCCCCTCCCTCCCCTCCCTGATGGACAAATACTATGCACAAAAATTGCAACTTTCCCTCTCTTTGAACGATTATTACCTCGACTAGACATTTATAAACTAAAATACAAAATATGTAGACAAAAAATGAATCAAGTAGAACATGATTTAAATAGTAGCAAGTATTCATTTAGACTACAATAATAAAATGTAAACATCATATACAAAACATTATCTGAATTAAGACTAAACTGATTCATTCACTATCAATCTTGATCAGTAGCACTACAAAATTCAATTTCTTCTTCATTAGTTTCCTCGTCATCGTCTTCTTCCCCATCTTCATCATCGGACCCACATACATACCCTTCTCCTTCCTCATTCTCATCCTCTACATCGTTAGACTCGATTTCATTCAAAGTGACTTCCTCCCCAGTGGACGGGTGTTTTCTGCCATTAATACTTCATCCTCGACATCATCATTCAAGGAAATAATCGATGGTATAGGCATTTCATTTTCTTGATAACAATCATTTAATAATGAATCAATATTTCATCTAGAAGTTTTTGCACGCAATGGTATATCAAAAGTGCTTCTTGCTTTGTTTTTCCATACGGCCCACCATCCGCTAAACTCTCTTCGTCGACGAGGGTAGGAGATCATATACACCTGTTGTGCTTGAGATGTAAGAATGAACACATCATCACCATTATGTCTAGAAGAATGCTTTAAGTCAACGAGGTCAAAAGTGTCATGTTTGATAATGCCTTGCTCAGCGTCCAGCCACTAACAATTGAAAAGAACTATAGAATTTCCAAGAAAGTACTCCAATTCAATAACTTCTTTCAATACACCATAATAATTGAGATTTCCTTTTAGATTGACCCCGCTATTCCAAGTTGATTTCGTTTGGCCATATTCTTCGGTGTGGAAGACGAAACCATTGACAAAATATCCCTTATACACATTCACTTTTAAGAGCGGACCGTGGGCTAATACTTCTAATCTCGCAGCTTTTGCATCTCTACGGTTGTTCAAAATCTAACTAAAACACATAGATAGTAAAAATCTCATACTTAAAATGCTATTATTAACATTGAATTAATGAATTGACATTTGCATATTTTTTAAACTGGGAGGGAAATTCGTTGTCTGTACTTATTGAAATAAATTTAGGCGCAATATCTCCAGCCTGTTCTTCGAACATACTGCAATTAAGGAGAACATAAAGTGATTAGTTCATATTAAAATTATAAGGATTTACATTACTTAATGCAAAAAGAAGAATGCTTACTTAAAGTAGTCCACGACCTCAGCACAGTTAAGGAGAATATAGAGTTTAGCCGCTTCTAATTCTTTTGGGCTTAGCATGCGCGTGCACTTTCTATTGCTAAGAAATCGACCAGGTGAAGAAAAAACTGAATTTTTTCCATTGGGAACAGTGACTCCCCCATCATAATTGCGTCCCACTTTAGTGAACATTGTCTTAATGTTCGGGTGAAAATATGTTGAAACAAACGACACAATTTCTTCGACAATCACTGATTCAGACATTGAGGCCTCAACTTTTGCTATATTACTCATCTTTTTTTTCAAATTCCCCAAAAATCATTCAAATGGATATATCCATCTGTACTGAACAGGTCCACCGACTCTGGCTTCATAAGCTAGGTGAATTGGTAAATGCTCCATTGAAACAAAGAAAGATGGCGGAAATATCTTTTCAAGCTTGCATATTGTCACCATAATGCTCTCTTCGAGTCTTTTCATATCCTCAACACGAAGAGTGTTGGAAGTCAATGATCTGAAGAATTCACTCAATTCTGTTAGGGCAACCCATATTTCATTAGGGAGAATGTCCCTAAATGCAATGGAAAGCAACCTATCCAATAATACGTGAGAATCATGACTTTTCAACCCATATACTTTCCCTTCTTCCACATTCACATAGTTACCAATATTAGATGCATGCCCATCAGGAAGTTTCAAATCTTTCAACCACTTTAGAACAAGTTGCTTATCTTCTCTTGACAGAACAAAGGGAGCAACTGGTTTGAAATCTTTTCCACTAACTTTAACAATGTTGAGATCTTTACGATTACAAATCGATTCAAGGTCTAGCCGGCCCTTTAATGTGTCCTTCGTTGAGTCCTTAAAATCCATCACTTTATTAAATATATTATCAAACACATTTTTTTCAATATGAATGACATCAAGGTTATGTCTTATAAAGTTCGTCTTCCAATAAGGTTACTCCCAAAATATACTCTTATTGATCCAGTTGTGGTCTCAAAAATATCCTCACCACTCAGATGATAAGGGGGGCCCCGACGCTCAACTCTATTTTTGATAAAAGCATTCTTATGTTTACGAAATGGATGACCACTAGGAAGAAACCGTCTATGGCAATCAAACCAACACTGCTTCTTATAATGATGAAGTGTGAATGCATCTATATTTTCCATACAATACAGACATGCCAATCTCCCATGTGTGCTCCATGCCGACATCATACCATAAGCAGGAAAGTCATTAATTGTCCACATCACTGCAGCCTTCATGTTAAAGTTTTGCAACTCGAAAGCATCCCATGTTTGGACACCATCATTCCACAACTGTTTAAGTTCATCCATTAGAGGTCGAAGATACACATCAACGTTTTTGCCTAGATTTCAAGGTCCGGAAATGAACAAACTCAAATACATACAAGGATCAGTCATACATAACCATGGAGGAAGATTATAAACTCTAACTATAATAGGCCAGCATGAATAAGATTTTGCCCCTGGTCCAAACGGACAAAAACCATCTGTACATATCCTTAACCTTATATTTCTAGGTTTCGTAGCAAAATCAGGGTAAGTGGAATCAAAATGTTTCCATGCTTCACCGTTAGAAGGATAAGTCACCACACCCTCTTCACGAGGATACTCTTTATTCCAATGCATGGCTTCTGTGCGCTTTCTTTCAATGCATAAATTCATTGCAACCTGGGAATTAACGACATATAACGCAACTGCGCTTGAGGCACGTTTTTCTTGTGCTTGGCACTATTATACCTAAAGAGTCCATTAAATTCATGAACTTCATTGCAATAAGATTTGGTACCTTTGTTGGATTAGGGTTTCAATCAAACTGTGGGCCAGCTGCATTTCGAACCATATCATCCAAACCCTAAGACGACTCTTCTTCATTAACCAACTGTTCAGGTTCCCTTGGCAGACCACGTAATACAGTAGGACAATTACGAACACTTGTTTCAAGCACAAAACGCTCCCCGTGTGCTACCTATACCTTATAACCATCAACAAACCCTACCTCCATAAGATGTTTCTTTACAAATCTAACACTTAGAAATGTTCTATTCTTACACTTTTTACAAGGATGCCTAATCTTATCAGCACATATGCACTGGGTATGCACTCTAGCAAACTCCACAAAATGTTCTAAACCTTTTAAGAATTGAGGTCGGATACTGAAATTACCCGGATCGCGTGGATGCAGCGAGTGATTTTTTGATGGACTTCACTGAAAAGAGAGTCGCCACGCCATTTTGTATTATGAGCCTAAACTTTGAAAAAGGCTAGTTTGAAAAGGAGGTCATTTTGATTGTTAGCCAAAACTTAGGAAAATGCTTTTGAAAAGGAGGTCATTTTGATTGGGAGCCAAAACATAGGAAAAGACTTTTGAAAATGAGGTCTTTTGATTGGGAGCCAAAACTTAGGAAAAGTCTTTTGAAAAGGAGGTTGTTTTGATTGGGAGTCAAAACTTAGGAAAAGACTATTTGAACAGAGATTGTTAGGTTCGAAGGTCAAGTTACGTTTCGGGAAGAGTATATGGAGATCACCTAAAACGCCTCGCATGACGAGTTTTTCTACCTTTCTCGAAAAGTGTGCGTGTGTGTGTGTGTTCGTGTTACTTTTGAAAACGAGTTTGAATGACAAACTTTAATCATGGTTTGAATTCCAAACGTTGATTTTTAAAAGAATCATTTGAATGACAAACATCGATTTTGAGGGAGTTTGAAAAGGAGTTCGAATGACGAACTTCGGTTTTGAACCGGGCATTACGATGTTACCCATTTTGATGAAAATGATGGAAAATGAGATGCGATCAAAGAGTCATTTTGTGACTCATACATTTGAAAGTAAATACTATCAACAAACCAAACGGTTTGGACTTGTAAATGACAGTATTGAAAATGCGGTATCAACGGATCGAACGATTCGGACGGTAAAAGTTCGATCGACGAGCCAAACGACTCAGATTTGTAAAGAGCGTAAAGTAAGTGCAATATCAACGGATCAAACGATTCGGACGGTAAATAGCAATAAATGGATCAAACGATCCGGATGGTAAAAGTGTGATCACAAACCGAACGGTTCGGATGGTAAATGACATAAAAGTAAAAATGGGGCTCGAACGTCGTTTTAACCCTAAATTACTTCTCTTGAGGGAGAAAAGATGATAGAGAACTAAAATGTATCAAGTCCCGTAGAAGGTGTTTCGTCTACATTTTGAGAACTTTGATCGGATCGAAAGTAGCATATGACGCGTAAAACGAGGCGAAGCAGAGTTTAGAGAGTGAGAGTGTTACCAATGGCTAGGTGTTGACTCTTATGAGATACAAAAGAGTGTTTGAAAGGTGTTTCGGAGGTGTTTGACTCGTGTTTGGCTTGGAAAACGTGGTTTTCACGCAAATTGAGGCATTTTCGGGGCTCGAGAGGGGGTTTTGGTTGCTGGAACCGTGGAGTTTTGCTAAGGGAGTAAATATTTGGGCCTCATTTACTGAAGGGGAGGGGCTGTATATAGGGGGTGAAACTGAAGAACAGGCCGTCCGGCCAGAACCTCAATTTTAGTGACTTTTGGGATATTTTGGAAATTGCTGAGGCTGATCAGTCAAAATCCTGAAGAACAGGCCGTCCGGCCAGTCACTCAGTTGTAGGGTATTCTAAACTTTCACCCTTGAATCTTATTGATGGGGATGGGAGAGGCCATGCATGTAAGCCACGTGTCTAGCTTAGTCTCTAAGATTGCCCATTTGGTCCGTTAATCCTGGTTTTGACTGTTTTCTAAATAATTGTTCGAGAAAATGTCGGAACAGTCCCAAAAAGTCCTAGAAATTATGTATTTATGGAAAAGTGGTGTACGAACGTGGGTTGAATATACTTTGGATTTTGGATGCACGGGACAGTCCTGGAAAGTCTCGTTAACCTGGAAGGTGCAAGTTAACAAATTCTTGTTAACTTGGAAATCGTTAGTCAACGGAATGTAACGATCCGGATTTGGGTACTTACAGTAGCCCCTCGGCGATGTCATTTTCGAAGGAAGTGGGGTCTTTGAAAAAGATAAGGATCCCAAATCGGGGAGATGCCTTGTGGAGAGACCTAGACGGTCAAATGGTTGGAGCCTATAGCAAGGATTCCTATGTATCCACGGGGGAATCAAGCCGATCGTAGTTCCTGTCTGTCAAGTGTAAGGGACTTAACAAATTGACGCTGGGTCACGAGATCTTGCTGGAGATCTGACGAAACGGCAGGAACAGTTGTGTTAAACTGGCATTTTTAACAACACGGTCTGAGTCATGAAGGAAGGATTAACATTCTAACGACGGGGTTAGGAACATAATGACAGGAACGGTTGTGTTAAAATGGCATTTTTAACAACACGGTCTAAGTCATGAAAGAAGGATCGATGTTCTAACGACGGGGTTAGGAACGGAATGGACAGGAACGGTTGTGTTAAACTAGCATTTTTTAACAACACGGTCCGAGTCATGAAGGAAGGATTGACATTTTAACGACGGGGTTAGGAACGGAATGGACAGAAATGGTTGTATTAAACTGGCGTTTTTAACAACACGGTCTGAGTCAAGAAGGAAGGATTGACGTTCTAATTGGCCATTTGGGCCAAAATGGCCCATCCTGTAAAAGAGGTCGGCCGGCCACTTTCTCAGTTTGATCGGATTTAAGGAAACTGTCGACCAGAAGAGAGAAAGGGAGGAAATTGAGAGCTTTTGGCCGAGAGAGAGAGAGAGAGAGAGAGAGAGAGAGAGAGAAAAGAGAGAAAAAATCGTCATTTTTCTTCGATCTTTGGTTGAAATCTTGAGAGATTATTTATATGGAAGGAAGATTGGGGTGGAGGAGTCGACATAGAAGGACCGATAACGAGAGGAAGAGGCTTAAGAGGACGGTACGAGCGACCTAGCTTCCTATGGATCCGCTTGAGTTTTACAAAGATCAGGATAGCCATAAATCCAAGGAGGGGATAGCGAGGAAGGTAAGCATCCTTTGAATTCCTTTGAATTTTAGAATTTTGAATTATTGAAATTTTGGAATTGATTTGAATCGACTTAGGGTTCTTGGTGCCCGATTAGGGGCTTTTGACCTTGCGATACCCTTTTGTCGAAATTGACTTTAGCTTAGTGAAATTGATGCTATGGGTAGACAACGTAGAAAATTTGGTAGAAAAAATTCCATGTGTAGGGGTGTTTTCCAAAATTAAAGTGAGTTAATTCATAGTAATTTTGAAATGTTTTGAAAGTTCCGGTTTAGACGGATTTTTTGAAATGCTTTGAAAGTTCAGGTTTTGACTGGTTTCTTGAATGGATTTGAAAGTTCCGGTTTTGACGGATTTGACGGGTTTTTCAAAATGCTTTGAAAGTTCCAGGTTTGACGGGTTTTTCTGAAATTTGAACCGTTAACATTCCGACTTGGGACGGCGATATCTTAGGAAAATGAATCGTTAATGAAATGGGATTTTGAGACTTGAACCGTTAATATTCTGACTTGAGACGGAGATATCTTAGGAAAATGAACCGTTAATGAAACGGGATTTTGAGACTTGAACCGTTAATATTCTGACTTGAGACGGAGATATCTTAGGAAAATGAACCGTTAATGAAACGGAATTTTGAGACTTGAACCATTAATATTCCGACTTGAGACGGAGATATCTTAGGAAAATGAACCGTTAATGAAACGGAATTTTGAGACTTGAACCATTAATATTCCGACTTGAGACGGAGATATCTTAGGAAAATGATTGAATTATATCTTTGTGTTGATATGTGACATTGCATGTGTACGTTATTTTGTATTAACATACCTTTGTTGTGCTTAACTGCAGGGGTGAGGGTCGGTTGATGTGTTCACTACTAAGAGTAGGGGAGATGTCGAGGCTATCATTGCACTGTGGGAAATGTTCCCGGACGTGGCTCGTGACGGAGAGAGGAGTCCACGACAGTTGGTGATTGACTCTGGCCTGGGAGGCTTTGTTAGCGCAGTGGCTGCTGTGGCTTCGACGCAAAGGGTCAAGGTCATTCATATTGCTTTAAGCGAGTATTGGTGGGACACGACCCATAGGTTTTACTTCAGGTGGGAGGAGGCATCGATCACTCCTATTGACTTTGCTGCGATCACCGGGTTGTCGTTTTGAGGCAATCTTATAGGGTTGTTTGATGAGTTCACCATGGAGCAGCTGACGGACAAGCTCGGCTTTGATATCAAGGATGCCAGGGGCATTGGTATTCGGTATGGACCAATGGAGGGCCATATGAGGAGAGGCATTGTTGAGTATCATGCTGGTTCCGAGAGGATGACAGTTGTTCCGTTGGCTAGGGGTTCTTGTGGTTTGCTTTGTCAGCAACCATTTTCCCAATACTGATACGATGTGCCAGTTCACCTTGCTTGGCTCTCTGATTGATCTGGAGGCGGTGAGGGGGTTTGCCTGGGGAGAGGCTGGCCTGGCCGATCTTTTCTTTGCCTTGGACAAATATTCCCGGGGGGAGGATAACTCATTCTGCTATTTCCAGTTTGTGTTGGATGTGAGTCTCCTTTTTCTCTTCCTTGTCTCGCTTGTACTTGTCTGTATCTGCTTTGTAGCTGACATAACTTTCCTGTCGTCTTACAGGTATGGTGCTTTGAAGTGTTCCATCCACATCGGTGGAGAATTAGGGAGGAGTATGCTCCTTTGTATCCCGCTATGCTGACTTGGCAGAAGGCGGCTAGGAAGCCGGTGAAGTCGAGGGAGAGCACCCGGGTGACTTATGCAGAGGTAACTTTGGCTCTGGATCGAGACTTCTCGTCGAGGATAAACTTGACTTGGTGGAGCCGGTTCGATCAGGCGATTGTGAATGCTGCCAGGGAGGTGTCGAGTCAGAGGAAGCTGCTAGTGGGGCTTCACTATGACATCCTGTATCTTGGCGAGAGGGTGGATTGCCAGTATGCTTCGGGATCTGGTCCCATGGTTCTGAGGGATCCTCCCCTCCACGTGTTGTTTCCTTTGTCCATGGGGAGGAGCTGCAGTGGTATAGGCAAGGAGTGCCTTATGTTGAGAATGTCATTGAAGAGGCTGACTATGACATTTTTTGGATGATGAGGCTGAGGAGCCCATAGGTGCTGGCCAGAGAGGGTGAGGACCCTGCACATCCTAGAGAGTATCCGCTCCCCCGCACTTGCTTTGCATATGAGGGCGTTGGTGGTTCTCGCAGGCGGTTGACGATTCCCATTCCTGAGCAGGCGAGGCCTCTATATAGAGTTGAGCCCAGTGCTTCGGTGAGTATCTTGCTGCTTTTTCTGTACTGTAGTAGCTTTCTGCAAATGTTGCATCTGTGCTATCCTTTCTGTACTGTTGTAGCTTTCTGAAAATGTTACATCTGTGCTGTCCTTTCTGTAATGTAGTAGCTTTCTGCAAATGTTGCATCTGTGCTGTCCTTTCTGTACTGTAGTAGCTTTCTGCAAATGTTGCATCTATGCTGTCCTTTCTATACTGTAGTAGCTTTCTGCAAATGTTGCATCTGTGCTGTCCTTTCTGTACTGTAGTAGCTTTCTGCAAATGTTGCATCTGTGATGTCCTTTCTGTCTTTTGATGGCTTTCCTGGTTTGCAGGTTTCTGGCCGTACCTACGATCAGGCTGTCAGACGTCTGGATGGGGTGACTGGTTTTACCAAGAGGCTTGTTCACTTCTTGCGGTGCAGTTCTCGGAGAAGTACGACTGTTCATAAGCCGATACCTTCCAGAACATCCGTTGCCAGGGACTCATCTGCTTCCACAGCTGGTGGGATAGATGATGGGCAGGGCTTTAGTCAGTTTGCGGTGAGACTGCTGGATTTGGGGCCCGCCATTCCTCGTATTCAGGATTCAAGAATGGGGAGTCTTCAGGAGCATAAACGCGGGGCCGTCATTTCTCGTATTCCGACTTTGATGACTTCGTGGATTATCTGTCTACCACGGATCCTGCTGCGGCGGTGCATTATGTTGAGTGCTCGTATGATGAGCAAGACTCTGAGTAGCCCTGTCAATATCTTTAGACAACTGTGTGCACTGCCTGCAATAGATATTATTTTGTACTCGAAAGGCCCTTGGGGC
This sequence comes from Adenophora triphylla var. japonica, assembly GCA_022495995.1. NCBI lineage: Eukaryota > Viridiplantae > Streptophyta > Magnoliopsida > Asterales > Campanulaceae > Adenophora > Adenophora triphylla. Next base: position 151,776 of record JAFEMH010004122.1, on the reverse strand, counting down.
GAAAACTTTGCACGTTTGAATATTCATCATGATTACTTTTCACTTATTCTAGGCAGATAAGCAAGTAGGTTGATCAAAAATAAATAATGACATGAAATGCATTGAATAACAAATTTTAGCAGGCAAAAATGATAGCTATTATGAAATGTTATTTATTACTTGCACTGTTGCACGAGCCCGGGGTGGATTTAGTATTTGCAATAAGTGAATTTATCACGGGTTTGGCAAATTTGGTCAAGGAATGAACATGGTTCACTTTGGAAATGTCGAGGGACATTGGTGCAGCAAGGCTGCAGGTTTGACTGAGTCAAACTGAGAGACAAGCCGACCTGCCAGATACTTAGCTTCGACTTGTTTAAATTGCAGTCCAGCTTCTGCAGATTCCAGGACTTTGAAGCTTGTTTCTTGAAGCTGAAATTTGTTCTTTCTCAAAACTTGGAGCTTTCTTCGCTTTCCATGGCCACGCTTCCAAGGTTGTTGTCTCAGATGCAAGAACAATTCCTGGAAAGGTTCAAGACGTGGGTACGGCACCACAAGAGGCAAAACAAGGAATTTTTTAGGGTTGTTATAGGATGAAGTCGGTTAGGGTTTTGAAGGAGCTTTTGCCGAATTGGGATCTTTTGAGAGCTGCGGCTCATTTCTGGGATGAAAGGAGGCACGTGTATAGTTTCTCGCATATTGAGATCATGCCCACGCTCGAGGACTTTTGAGCTATCCTTGGAGGACCTGAGGTGGAGCATATTGTTCTTCCTTTGACGGTGGCATGACCACTATTGAGAAGTTGATATCTTTGCTTGGCATTTCTGCTGAAGAAGCATATGGGATGCTGATACCTTACACTGACCATGTTGACATTTCGAGGCTGCCAGATAGGTTTGCAAGTGCTGATGGGAGCGTTGTTGCATGGGACGCTTTTGCTCTGTGCGTGATTGCTACTCTGTTCACGTTCACATCCTTGGGAGTGTGCCATCATAGTGTTCTGGACCTGGTGAGGCAGTGCCGGAGCGGAGGAGATATTGTGCCTTTGATCTTGGGCGAAACATTCCATGGCATAGGTCGGATGGCGATCGGTAGCCGGTACATGTGGGGAGGAAGTCCCAATATGCTTACTTTGTGGTTGAGGGAGAGGTTGCAAGTTATGCCCGAGGTTCCAGTGACGTGTGATCCTTGGTTCTTCTCTTGGCGACCCTTGGAGATAGGAGGCAGTCAGGCTGACTTGGAGCTTTGGATGGCCAAACTCCGCACACATCATCTGCGATGGTGGGTTCCTCACTGGAAGTTGCAGACTTGTCGGACTGTTCAGGAAGGTCTCTTCATTGTCAGAGTTTCGGGCTGGAGCAGGTTCCGTTGGTGGGCTTGAATGATGCCACTACCTTTGAGGTGGGATCGCTTTTCATGGATGATCCTTCGACGTTATTGCTTTTCATGCGGTTATGGCAATATGCGTCTTTTTCAGCCAGGGTTCTCTTTCACCGGAGAGGGGGCACTGTTCTGTCTACTCAATATTTGAATTGGTACGAAGAGTGTATAGGGGAGACACAAATGGCTCTTCTGTGGTGACGAAGTGAGCTATTGGGCCTTAACCGCCGTGACAAATCGACTTTGAGGAGGGCGGAAGCGATGGCTAACCCTCAGGATAGTACTGGGGATGATATGGCTGACTATGAGGTCAATGCTAGTCGGTTGGCCGATTAGAGCACGGATATGGCGACTCGAAGAGAGGCAGCTCGTGTTAGAGCTAGGGAAAGGGCTGCGTTGGCGGCCACAGGTTTGATAGAGGCGTCGAGAAGGGTCCTAGAGCCAGGTAGGAGGACTACGGGGATATTTCATGTGAAGGCAAAGAATACCCGCTGTGGAAAATAGAAAGGGAGGAAAGATGAAGGACCGAATACCACTAGCTAGGTTGACCTTGCCGTTCAGAATATCCACCCATTGTCATTGCAGACACATTAAGTTAATTAAGTGTTTTATGTTGTTTTGCCAATGTGTAGCGAGTCAAGAGTAGACCGTGCTTGAACTCATCAAAGATTGTTTTAAACGTAATGAATATGTAGGTTAAATTTAAGAGTTTTTCGAAACCCAAGTGAATGGTGTTGTATTTGAAATTTTATTTGTTTTTTAGATTGAACCAATGGTGGCTGCCTATGTTCCCCTTTACAATTGGACTAAGGGGCGCAGGTCATCGTAGTTCGACACTTTTCGAGAAATCTGAAGAGAGATAAAAAGTGCGACCTTGTTTTTTACCTAGATCATTTCGGGATGTATCTAGTTGGGTATTACTCTTTTAGCACTTTGATTTTACTGATTGGGGATGTATGGAGAGAGAGTGTTGACTTGAGTCCTTCCTCAAACGTAGTATCTGTGGAGCTTGCTTCCATTTACTGGGTTGATGAAAGGGTTCCCATCCAAATCTGCTAGCTACATTGCTCCTCCGGAGAAGATTTTCTGTACCACGAACGGGCCTATCCAGGTAGGTTCCCATTTTTTGAGGGGATTAGTCTGTGTCGGAGGCTTTTCCTTAAGCACCAAGTCGCCTTCTTTGATGTCTCGGATCTTGACTATTCCTTAGGCCAGCTACGCAAGCTTCATATTCTGTTGCATTGTTGGTAGCTTCAAAATTCAGTTTGATGGCTATAGGTGTGTGCTCGTCTTTAGGATCGACCAGGAGCATTCCAATACCATTTCCCTTCTTGTTGGATGCCCCATCGAAGAAGAGTTGCTAGCAATTTACGCTGTCGAGTGAGTAGATTCCGTCATCTGGAAACTGTGGATCAGGACCCTTGAGTTCACTGCTTGGGAAGTCTGCCAGTTGATCTGCCATTACTCGACCCTTTGTTGATTTTCTGGTCATGTACTTGATGTCGAACTCAGCCAGGAAGAATGACCATTTGGCTAATCTCATTGATAGAGATAGCTTGTCTAAGAGATATCTGACGGGGTCCATCTTGGAGACCAGGAGCACTGAATGTGACTGCATGTAGTGTTTCAGTTTCTCGACTACCCATACCAAGGCGGTACAAGTTTTCTCTAATGCTAAGTAGTTGAGTTCACTTCCCTGAAGCTTTCGGCTCACGAAGTATATTGCAATTTCAATACTTGAATCTTTCTGTTCTTGCGCCAGCATAGCCCCAATTGATGTATTAGTCACAGTCAGGTATAGGAGGATTAGCTTATCTTCATATGGCGGGCACAGGATTGGGGAATTCACGAAGTATGTATTGATTTTCTTGAAAGCTGCTTGGCATTCGGAGTCCCATTCGATATCAGCATTCTTCCTCATAAGCTTGAATATTGGCTCGCAGAGAGATGTCAGCTGGTTGATGAAGCGACTGATATATTGAAGTCTTCCCATGAAACTTTTTACTTATGTCAGTGTATGCGGTGGCTTCATGTCGATGATGGCCTTGATTTTCTTGGGATCTGCTTTGATGCCCTCTTTCTGTGACCATGTACCCCAGTACTTTGCATCATTTTAAGCTGAAGGTGCACTTTGCAGGGTTCAATCTCATGGAGTGCTTTCTGAGTCCGTTGAAGAACTTTCTCAAATATGTGATGTGCTGCATGTCTGATCCTTTGGAGTGGATGATCATGTCGTTGACGTACACTTCGATTTCTTTGTGAATCATGTCATGGAAGAGGGCAGTTGCAGCCCTTTGATAAGTAGCCCCAATATTCTTTAAACCAAACGGCATAACCGTGTAACAGTATGTCCCTCATGGAGTGGTGAAAGCAGTCTTGGCCTGATCTTCTTCGAACATCTTGATCTGATTGTATCCGACAAAACCGTCCACAAAGGATTTTACTTCAAAATTTGCCGTGGTGTTGACCAGCATGTCGATGTTAGGCAGTGGGAAATCCTCTTTAGGGCTGACCTTGTTGAGATCTCGGAAGTCTATACAGCATCTGACCTTTCTATTGGCCTTGGTGACCGTTACAATGTTGGAGAGCCAGGTTGGGTACTCAATGTCTCTGATGAAGCTGATGCAGAGCATCTTCTCAATCTCTTCTTTTACTTGCAGGGACCATTCTGGCTTGATCTTGCACAGTTTCTGTTTGACAAGCTTGGACTTAGGATCCATAGGAATTCGGTGCTCCACGATTGAGGGGTCGAGTTCTGGCATGTCTTGGTATGACCAGGCGAACACGTCAACATAATCTTTGAGGATATTTATCAGGGATTCTTTTTCTGCACTGGCGAAGAAACTGCCCACTTGTGTCTCTTTAGGCTCTTGCACTGACCCCAGATTCACTTTAGCCATAACCTCTTCGGCAGCTTGGGCCCAATTTTCATCTCTGTCAACTACACGCTGGAGAACTTCTTTAATGAATTGTTCGTTTAGTGTGTCTGCTTCTTTATCAAGTGAATCATTATTAACTTCTTTTAAGTTGTTAGTTAACTTATCAATTGTTAAAGTGGCAATGAGGGGATAATCCAAAAGGTCGAAATTTTCATTTAAGACGAAGGGAAATACATTGTTGGCGACACAATCATAGTCTTCTGGCGTGAGGCCATCAGACGACTCAGAGGACTTGACTTTGACAACGACAGACTCGAAGGGTTTGAGATTGGGTTTAGGGAGATATGGGAGTAGCCCCAGTTTGTCTTCCATCTATTTCTGGCTTGCCCATGGTCCGGTGAAAGTCACCCATTTTTTAGTGGTATTGAAGGATGCTTGGTGAGGGTTCGGGGGTCGAGAGGCTTGGCTTCTGTTGTCACGATCATGGCGATCATGTCGTCCTCGGAGCCCAGGTCAATCAGGTTTGGAACCTCCATGACTTCTTCGAAAAGATTCTGTAGAGCAGGTCCACTTAGAGCATCTTCCACGAATTCTGGTTCTTTCTGCTTCGGAGTCACTGTTTCGAATGTGGCTTAGTAGGCTGAACCAAATACCCTGTCTCCCAAGAAGAGTGTCTTGAGCTGTTCTTCTATGTCGGGGATCCCTTTGAATGAGTACTCATGCTAAACTGTGGTGGCCACTGGTCCAGGTTGTGCAGTGATGTCGAGGAATGCTCCCTTTATCGGATTAGCCTTGAGTCCTCTGAAATGCTTGAGGTTCTGTGCCAGCTTTCCCATCTTTTCTGTAGTCTCTGTACTGTCTTCTCCGGATCCTTTCTCATCTTCATCGGTTCCACTGTCGGTCCCCTTAGTTCTGCTGTCGATTCCCTCAGTTCTGATGTCGATTCCGTTGTCGGTCCCCTCAGTTCTGCTATCGGTTCCCTCACTTCTGCTGTCGGTTCTCTCAGTTCTGCTTTCAGTTCCCCCAGTTCCTTCCTCATTTTCATCAGTTTTCGCCGGCGGTCCCTCTGACGAAGTAGCGAGCGAGGTCGAACCTGTAAGGTCAGAGGTTGGGTGTGCCATAGGAGGTTCCCCTTTTGCGGTTTGCTGCTTTAGTGCTGGCGAGCCTCTTGTCTTTCCTGATGTCAGCTTGTGTTGGCACATAACCAAGCCCCTGGACTGTAATGTGGTCCTTGACTTCGATGACTTGGTGTTGGCCTTGTAACTTTTTTGCTGAGCCACAGTCCTGGGATGAAGTTCATGAGTTTCATCATCTTCATAGTAGGAGGGATCTGTTCTCAGAATAGTGGAAGGTCTACGCTGCATATTTGGATTTTGGAAGTTTCCAATGTGAATCCAGTTAATGCCATATTGTCGTCATTGCTTTACATGAATTTGATATATTGGTGAAGGGTAGATGCAACACATCATTTTTTTGATGCAACCATGGTCATCCCAGAATAGCTGTAAAAGTGATAGGAAAGTCCAACACTTGAAATTCGGTAGGCATCATCCATTTGCCGAACCAGATGTTTAAAGTGGCAACCCCGAGAACTATGCGGGAAGTAGAATCATAAGCTTTGACAGTATGGACTGAAGGCTTCAAATCTGTGAGCTTGATGTCAAGCAGGTCCATCATCTTGGCGGGTAAGACATTCATTCCGGAACCTCCGTCTACCAGTATGCAGGGAAGGCGACGCTCATCCAACTGAACAGTGAAGTAGAACGGCTCATTGTGATCAGCCCCAAATTTTGGCAGGTCCCAATCTGTGAAGGTGATGATGTTTCTATGGTGGATGTTGCCGATCATTTGGATTACTTCTTCTGGAGTTGCGTTTACGGGGACCATGGTACGGGCCAAACTTTCCTCCAGCTTGAGTTTATGAGGGTATGAAGATGTGAGCAGGGACCAAAGGGAAATATTCGCCTGGGTCTTCTTGAGTTGAGTGAGGATCGGGTCCTCTTTTCCAAAACTTGTCTCTGTCGGCTTTTTGGTGGCCTTGGGCGGTAGAACATGGATTTGACCGGATCGAGTCAAAACATTGACGTCGGGCTTGGTCTCCTGTGAACATGTTGCTTTGAGTTGAGCCATAGTCAGTGGAGGATTTTTCGAAGCACAGGGCCATATGTCCTTTCTCAATTTGTTGATTGTTGATGTCTTCCTGGGGGCCTCGGCAGCTCCTCAGATTCTGTCCCAGGATACTGCTTTAGGTGCCTCTGGAGGGAGGGAGCCTATGGTTCAACGCAGTTGTTCGAATGTCAGTGCACAGCAGTGGCTGCTAGGACTGAGCTTTGTCTTGTTTACCCTCTGGGGGATGCTACAGAGTTCTTGGTTCATGCGAATTGTTTCTCTGATCTCTTTGCGGTCTCATATCGGGCCAAGGCCAACCTCCTATGCCAACTCTCAGTAGCGGCATCCCTCAATATCCTGCGCTGTCCAGTCACCCAAGGTAATGTCGTCTGCCCCTCTGGAAGTGGCGAGATCAAGCGCAATCTCTCATACAACCACAATGATAGTAATCTGGGGCTGCCTGAACCCATGTACTCGGATCCTCCGGCTAATCTATCAATGCCGTCGTATGTCTCCGCTAGCAACAGTGGAATGATGTCCATCGCTCCCTGTCCAGATTGAATATGTCGGTTGTCAACTCCTCGATCACCTCTCAGCTGCCTGATGATCTCTAACAGCGTAGCTGGACACACTCCGATGTAGCCGCAGAGGTAGTGCGCACACAGAATGAGCAACATGAATATATCTAAGGAAGTGGATAGATCAAACAGTCTGGGGCTGGTCCGACTCAATCTGGCTATATGAGTCAAGTCTATGAATCTATCGTCAACGACAATGTGCGATACCAAGTTTGCTGATAATCCCAAGAATTCAGATAGTTGCTCCGTAACTGATCGTCTGTCTCGAGGAAATGCCACAGTCCTCGACTCAGCCACACCAGTCAGTGCTCGAAAATCCTCCATCGTTGGCATCAGATCATTGTACGATAGGGTGAACACATGTCGCTCCGAATCCCAAAAGCACGAAGTAACTCGGAGCAAATCCCAATCAATCTTCCAATCTTTTAGAGACCAGATGCATGGCATGCTATACCTCCTGTCAATAAGTTTCCGGTGTTGTTTTTGGTGAAAGCGCGAGAGTTCAAGAATGTCTTGTTGAAATTGATACTCTCGGGAAACAATTTCTCCATTGTAATGCTCCATGCTGCCTTAAATTGGGGCTACTAAGATTTTTTACCTATTAATATTGTGAATAATTGTAAATTGTTAATATTTAAAATTAGGTTTAGAATTGGGGTTGGCTTCTTAGTATCAACAAATCTTGAGCTCTAGTTCAAACTAAACTAAAGGATAATGGTGTCCCTACCTAACCACCTACTCTGTCCTTTAAGTGCCTGTTTGATAAACCTATCCCATCCCGAAATGCACGATTATATGAAATGCAAATATCACTTTGTCTACTTGCTTTATAATCGAAAATAAAGAAATTTCGGCTCTTGGATAGACCTAAATTATTACTATTGTGAATAATTTTAAATATTAATATTTAATTCTTTGTTGTAAAATATATAATTTTACAATGATGAATTAAATTAACATTTATAAACAAAATGAGAGTCGTTCTCATCCATAACTATCAAAACCCTATCTCATCTTAGACCAAGAAAGACAGAGCAAACAAGTTCTCGACTGTTTGAGCAAAGGATTTTCTGTTTAATAAGAATTTTTTCCAGTTTCACTGTCCTCCTCTCTAAGGATCTCAAACATCATAGCCATGTTTGTGACAGTGCCTGTTTTACTCTTCACTGGTGTTATAGGGTTCAGGGTTTAACATTTCCAGTTAGTTTTCTAACGTTTTCAGTTAGTTTTTCAAAATTTTAGTTAGTTTTTTGAAATTTCAGTCAATTTTCTAACGTTTCAGTTAAATATTTTAATGTTTTTCAGTTGGTTATTTTGTTAATTAGTTCTAAAAATAATCAAAAATTATATTTTATTATCAGCGACGGAATATTCCGTCGGTGTTTAATTTTAAAAAAAAATTTAAAAAACATTTAATTTCACCGACGGAATATTTCCACCACTGATAAATTAAAAAAAATTAATTATTCAGCGGCAGAAATATTCCGTCGGTGTAATATTTCAAAAAAAAATAAAAAATATTTTATTTTCACCGTCAGAATATTTCCGACGCTGATAATTTTTTTTTTTTTTAATTTATCAGCGGCGGAAATATTCCGTCGGTGTAATATTTCAAAAAAATAAAATAAAAAATATTTGATTTTCACTGACGAAAAATTTCCGCAGCTGATCAATAAAAAAATGAAAAAATAATATATTTTCACCGGCGGAATAATTCCGTCGCTGATAAAGAAGTAGCGGCGAAATATTCCGTCGGTAAATCAAGCGCCAAAATAGTGGCGGTAATTAAACGAATATTCGAGGAATAATCATTTTAGCGACGAGCGACGGAATGAATCCGTCGCTGTTGATTCCGTCGCTAAAACACCTGTTTCTGGTAGTGGATATCATCCACGTAAAGTAGCAGAAAAATATATGAGCCATCATCAAGGCTCTTCACATAAACGCATCAATCATACTCGCACCTCTTGTAGCCAATACGTACCATGTAGGAGTCAAATCTCGTGTACCACTGCCTCGGAGATTTCTTCAGCCCATTAAGTGACTTCTTCAATTTACAAACCAAACGCTCCTGCCCGGGCTCCGTGAACCCATGTGGTTGCTCCATGAAAATCTGTTCATCCAATTCACCGTGTAGAAACGCAGTTTTCACATCCATTTGCTCCAACACCAAATCATAGTGAGCTACAAGTCCCAACACAATCCGAATGGAAGTATATCTCACAACAGGCAAAAAAATCTCATTATAATCCACCCCCTCTCACTGCGAGTACCCCTTTGCTTCCAATCGTGCCTTAAACTTTTCCCCCTCATTTTCTGATACCGCTTCTTTACGTTTAAAGTTCCACTTGCAACCAATAGCACGCTTCCCTTTAGGAAGCTCCACCAAATCCCATGTATCGTTCTTGTACAAAGACTCCATCTCCTCCGCCATAGCCGTTACCCACTTATCCTTTTCTAGACTGTTTATTGCCTCCTTAAAAGAACTTGGGTCTCCACTACTAAGAACAAGAACATATGAAGACATGTCTTCAAACCCATACCTGACCGGTGGCTTGATTACTCTCTTAGGTCTCCCAACTGAAGTACTAGCCACTTCCTGTGTAGTTACCTCTGAATCCGGAAGAGTGAGATCGGAATCAGTTTCATCCTCATGTAACTCCACCTCAATGACTTTCTTCTCGCTCCCTTTGCTTTCTGGCACCTTCTCTTTATCATCTTGAGTACACTTCAACATAGCCTTTTCATTAAAGACCACGTCCCTACTGATCACCACCTTGCTTGACTTGGGATCCCAAAGTTTGTATCCTTTCACACCTGTTTCATACCCGAGAAGAATACATTGTTTCGACTTTGGGTCAAGCTTCGACCTCTCTTCACCAGGAATATGCACATAGGATGGACACCCAAACACCCGGATATCGGTGAAGTCTACCTCATTACCCGTCCATACCTCCTTCGCAAACCTGTTATACAAAGAGACTCTAGGTGATCAGTTTATCAAGAAACATGCCATACTCACCGCATCAGCCACTAAGTTCTTCGCCAACCCTGCATTGAATCGTAGACACCTAGCCCTTTCTGCAATGGTTCTATTCATCCTTTCAGCCACACCATTTTGCTGTGGTGTCTTGCGTACTGTGTAGTGCCTCTTGATTCCATGCTCCCGACAGAACTTCTTGAACTCGCCATCTGTGTACTCTGTCCCATTATCACTTCTAAAACACTTGATTTTTCGCCCTGTTTGATTTTCCACTTTAGCTTTCCACACCTTGAACTTCTCAAAAGTTTCTGACTTGTGCCTCATGAAGTAAACCCAAACCTTCTTCGAAAAATCATCAATAAACGTGACGAAGTAATAATGTCCACCCCTTGATTCTGTTCTAACTGGCCCCCACACATCTGAATGAACATAATCGAGAATGCCCTTTGTTGTATGTTTAACCTTCTTGAATTGCACCTTGTTTTTCTTTCCAAGAACACAATATGCCATAGAAGGGCATCAGTATCCACCTCAGATTCAACGGATGTTACTCCACCTACAACCGTGCTTCCTAGCAACCTATAGATGTTTTTAGAGCCCCTCTCACCCTTCATCACCACTATAGAACCCTTAACTAACTTTCAATACCCCACCTTGTGCTTTATAGGTCATACCGTTTGCATCCAAGGTACCCAATGAAATCAGATTTTTAGAAACTTCTGGTACATGTCTAACATCACATAACGTTCTAACCACACCATCATACATTTTAATTCTTATAGTTCCTATGCCAGCAATTTTACATGTAGCACCATTACCCATAGAAACTATACCATAATTAACTAACCTGTAGGTATCGAACCAATCACGATTCGCTGTCACGTGAAACGAACATGCCGAATCCAGAATCCAGCAATCTGTCGGGTGCTCTACAGCTGATGAAGTCGTGAGCATATCACCATCCACGTCTTCCGAGCAATCTTCAACACATTAACTGACTTTGAAGATCATGCTTTGCCTTTACCGTTCCCCTTCATCGGACAATTCTGCCTCTTATGCCCCTTCTGCCCACACTTGAAACAATTTCCCTTATACTTCTTCCTTGACTGCGAACGAGAATTCTGCCTCTGCAAATTATCTCGGGACTGGGTTCTCCCCCGTTCCTGATTCTCCTTCACAAATAACCCCTCACTCGCAGGTTCATCAACAGACTTCTTCCGTTTATGAAAAGCTAGAAGAGCTTCTGTGACCGATTGCAATTCCACAGTATCCTTCCCCCAAGTCAACGTAGTAATAAGGTTTTCGTATGTTGAAGAAGTAGGCAACGAATTCAACAGCATCAACTCCTTGTCCTCCTCCTCAAATGTCACCTCCACCCTAACCAAATCGTTGAGAATTTGATTAAACGTGTGGATATGAGATTCAAGATCTGAACCCTCTGCCATCTTAAGCCCATACAGCCGTTGCTTAAGATGCAACTTGTTCGACAAAGATTTTGACATATACCTGCCCTCCAAAATCTCCCAAACCTTCTTCGGTGATTCTTCATCAATCACATGATATACCACCTCATCCGCAAGGCACTGCCGTATTGAAGATACAGCCCGCTCCTGCAACTCCTTCCATGGTCCTTCTTCGATATCATCGGGTTTAGTCGAATATCGAAGAACCTTTCCCAAGCCTGCTTGAACCAGAAAATCCTTCACCTGCCTCTGCCACAATGCAATGTTTCCATGCCCATCGAATTTCTGAACTTCGGACTTCACAGTGATAGAATTAACCCCAGCCATCGCAGTCGTGCTCTAGTACCAGTTGTTGTGCAATCGCAGCGGAAGCTAATTGACAAAACCAAGAACACACACAAGCAATTGAGAAATCGAAAAGAGAAAAAGATGAAGGAAAAAATTAAAACCTTAGCATAAAGATCAAATCGTTATTACCCAATACACGAACCAAGAATTTAGCTACGAATAGCCATAAACGAAGAAAGAATAAAATACATAAAAATATGGATTGAATCCTTGAAATCCTTCTTGAAATAGAGAATAATAAAGCCTAAAGATTTCCCAAAACGTGGCTGAATTGTCTTATTTATACGTGTGAAAAGAGGGGTCAAGTTAGCAAATAACCGAGGAAACCTAATCCAAAAAGAAAAGAAAATTTGAGCTAGCAAAGAAGGGAGGGCGTCTGCTCCCCTTTATAGGGGGCGGCTGCACTCTTATAGGCAATAGCTTAATGTGTTTCTGGAATTAGGGGGCGTCAACTCCCTCCCTTGTGGTGCATGCGCTCCTCAGCAAAGTTCCGGATGTCATAACTTTTTCATACGCACTCCGATTGGGACGTGGCACATATTGTTTAAAAGATCTCGATGATTACTATTCAATGGTAATGAATTCTCAAAGGCATCTCCACTTTATCCTTATGTAATTTACATTCTTTCCTCCTTTTCCGCTCCGCTATATCGATCGTTCCTTTCTCTATCTTTTTTTATCATAATCTACAACTTTTTCCTTCCATTACCTATACTTATAAACATTCCAAAAAGTCATCAAAACACCAAATGTTGAGTATCCAATAGTTTTAAAGATATATCATTTGGATGGGTGAAAACACATACATCAATCACCAAATCTGTGATGTTATAACATTCGCTCATTTATACAACAATAAACATAGCCTCTGAATCCGAATCATGAACATAACCCAAAAAAATAAACTATAGACATCTCCTAGCTAGGCCACTTATGGAATTCCCCTAAGATTACCCCAAGATCCACCACTATTTTTCGCTTTCGTTGTTGATCTCGCATGTTCTCTCTGGCTGACACTAATTAACGATCAACTACTATCACACAATTTTCTAGGTCATCACTTGTATTTATAGGAATAAAAAAATTAAACCCTAAAGGATTCTAATTATTTCTCCAAGAAGTAATCTACTTGTTGCCCAAGAGAGGAATCAACTTGCCAAAAGAAGTTCATGCCAAAATAGGAAACCAAATCTACACCAGAATTTTGGTTCAACCAATTTTCCGTCTGAAGTGCATGGCCGTGTGCACACATTGGCATGCCCGTGCAAATAATGCCGAACTTGTTGTCTATTGAACACCAATGTGCATGGATGGTCATGCGAACGCTCATCGACCAGAACATTGACGCGCCCCAGAATTGAGGTCCTACTTGGCCCCACATCTGGGACGCTCGAAAGACGTCATAATTCCTTTAAAACTTTTGAAATGTCCTTTCTAAATTTTGAATATACAAAACCTGCTTTAACTTGAAAACTTTCTATGATACTACTTGAAGTCACCACATTTTACTTAAAATCCAAACACCACATTTTACAAACCATTTACAACTTAGGGAACACTGTTCCAAAACTTACACTCCTTTCTTAACATATTACAATCACTAGAAGTATCCAAAAATAATAACATAAAGTCTAGGTCTCAGGTACACTACCCCCTTTGGTAATACATTTACATAATGCAACCAACACAAAATACTTCCCCAAGTTACATACCCAACTCGACGTCCTCCTTGGCTCAACGGGGCCTATGGCCTGGCTCGCCCTGGTCTAAGGAAAACAGTAAAAGGACGGGGTGAGATAAAATCTCAGCAAGCTATTATATATGCAGCAATATGATATGCAATCACAATATGAAAGCATATAACAACATCTCATCATATAGATATATCACATTCTCGTCACACAAAGAAAGATATAAATATATATATAACATATAAGTGCAATAATGTAACACTTAGAAGGATACTGAGCCCAGGTTTCATCCTCAAAAGGATATCACGATACGAGCAGCATCCACAGCTGAAGAAGCGGTTCCGGAACCCAATCACAGTAACAACAAACGGGACTATGAAACAAAGTCATACCCAATAGTGCAACTAGACTTCCCTTGAGCTAGTTCACTACCCCCAAACCATGGCCAATGGCTGGGAAAACAGAGAACCAGTTTATGGATTATAACGAACTCGGCTCGGTGCCATTATAATCCTATAACACTGCCCAACAAACAAGTACCAGATGGACTTTCAAATATAAGCACAATAATCACTACTTGCTTAAACAACCAATGGATGATTCCAAAGTAGGGAACCATACCAATATAGCATATCAAAATGATAGCAAAATGATAACAAGTATCAATCACAAGTAGCACTAAGGCTAAACCATCCTTGAACCAATTCAATTAAACATAGGATTCCAAAGTAGGGAACCCTAATCCCACCCATCATAAAGATGTCAAACCAATGTAAAAGGTGCAACACATAAGGTATACACACGTATAATAACCATTCAAGGATGTAACTTCAATCATATGATCATAATAAACAAGTTAGGTTCAATGGTTCCAACCTACTTTAACCAAACATTAAAACATCTTCCAATTATCACAATTGGTATGTTAAGACATCATGTTGTTGTTCATATGTTGTACTTTGATCATAGTGTTCAATTGGTTGAAATCTAGGTTATAAAATAGGACTTACATTGCTTTGAAAATAGTTCAGCAGGGCAGGGCACGACTCGTGCCCCAGGGCACGACTCGTGAACCTTTTACACCCAGCCTGATACAGTCGTCCAACCAAGACACGACCTATCACGAATGCATGGCATGACTCGTGCCAGAGAGCATGACTGGTGCCCTAGGCATAAATTCAGAATCAGAGCTGAACATGAGCAATCCATTTAAAACTTTATATAACCAATTTTCCAGGCTAAATTATTTGTCCCATTAACTAATACCCCATGCTTTGCCATTAAATATTTGTCTTTGGTCCAAAGTGTTAACATAGAATGTGACAAGAACTGCTATCTAGTAACTAAATAATTTCTAACATTGTCATGTTTTGACCCGACAGAAAAGCATTTCAAGTGAAAGCCAATTGGATGGACTTGAAACCCACATAACAGAATGCCACTTAATTTCCTACCTTAAAGCAAGATAACAATTCATTTTAGTTATTCTTGTACTGAATTTTTTTTCACATCTTTTTCCCTGAAATTGAGTTTCAGGTCTTACTAGAGCCGCAAAACTAAACTTACTTTCTCAGTTCAGCTCTGAAATCTTCATAAAAAGCCTTATCATCAAATTACTAAACTCGGAAAACATAGATCAATTCTAACCACAGAAAGCATAATTTCTAATTTCAATTAATAACTTATTAAGCTGAAAATACCAAAATTAATGCTCATCATCAATCATACTTTTGTCCAAAGTTAGCATTTGTATAACTTAACCAAATTATAGAGAAACTAAAAATTATTATCGAACCCATAAATTAGCAAGAAAAGATTTTTGCAACTTACTTGAATTCAATGAAATATAATAAAGTGCCCAACTGTGATATTATCAGGATTGTTAATTCCATTAACCGTCTCAATACTATCCATACTTACCCAAACCTACTAACAAACAACACAAAAACCCCAACTTTATTTCAACACAACCCAATTTACTTCAAACCATTTTCAACCAAATCAAAGGCCAATTTTACCATTGTAAACTCAAGGGAATTGATCCAACCTAACATTCAATCTTTGTATATCAACAATTGTAACCTTAAACATCAACTGAACAAGAATTTAAGAAGGAATTATAATAACTTACCCAAAATAATACAAAAGTGTAAAAACTTTAATCGGATAGAAATGATCTACTCCGCTTCCCGAGCATTTAGACGAAATCGAATCGAAGAATGGACAAGAATTGAATTTGTGGTGAATTGTTGAATGATCCTAATTATTTTTAAGATGAACCGCAGGAGGATCATAGGAAGAGAGAAAGAATACTGATGTTTGGTTGTTTTGAAATTAATCAAGCTTTCTTAATAAAACTTTAAGGATATACATTGAAAATGTTCCACCTAAACACCTCCAATATTTTAGTTAATGCCATTAGATTTCTTAAGTTGTAAATTTTACACTTTAGCACCTTGACATTCTATAAGCTCTTATTTAAATTCTCCAATATTATTAATTCACTACACTACTTCTATTAGTTCAATTAATCATTAAATAATTAAAGTTAATTTATTAACATATTTAAAAATGCCAATAAGTTATTCAAAATATGAAACTAACACATAATAATCACAATTATAATGCAAGGCATGAAATGAGATGCAACACCCACCACCTGCTCGTGCTCAGCATGTGATTACAATAGTGTCAGGTTTTGGGGTCGTTACAAACATCCCCTTTTTTGTCGATCTCCTGCTTTCTTCCGTGCAACTTCGATCCTCTCACCACAGTCTGTATTCAATCCCAATAGAAAATCTTGATTGGGAAAGAATTTCAACATTGGGCCCTAGAATGCAATTTCCTTTTTAAAATGTGCTTATTAGTTTTTAATTTTTTAAAATGTCTTCATCTAAGTACCATTCGGTTTTGCAATTTGCTCACTCCTGTTGTGAAATTGGGGGGATCACCTCATCCACTAGCCCATACTAGCAGTCATCAACATGGAGAAAATAAATCAACACATGATAATATGAAAGAACAAGAACACCACACACACAATAACACAAGAATTGTTAACCCGGTTCATTCACCAACTCGTGAACTACGTCCGGGGGCACCAAGCCAGGATATCACTATAATAATATATGAAGGATTACAACTTTACATATGCACTCACACAGATCTAGCATAGTAACTCTCCATGAGCAATCTCTCATATATATTATCTCACCTCTCCAAGAACGCGCAAAATAACACAGTCATGGCCGGGTTGTAGGATCGCCCCCATGGCTCTCCTAGGCCCCCGACCCCCTCCTAGATACTACTTTGTGGCTCTCCTTGATATCCTAACTTTCTCCCCTTTTTGGTACAAAAAAATTATGGTGGTAGTCACAATATATTTATAGGGATACAAAACCTATTCCTAATCAAAACCTGATTCACCCGGAGTCCTTGACATGGAAGGAGTATCACACAAATTAGGAATACTAATTTGTTACCAAATTAATTCCTTTCCAAAGTCTCCTTACACGCCACTTGCAGAGAATCCGTCCGTCACAAGCGCGGTCGCGCAGCACCCCCAGCGCGGCCGCCCTCATCGACCGAGACTTCTTCACCATCGTCCAGGCCTCTCGCCGCGGTCGCCCTCCACCACGCGCGGCCGCCCTCCTCAACGATCGGCCAATTTACTGCTCCTCCATGGTTTTGATCCTCTCCTTGGTTTTGGCTCCAATCCCAACAACTCCATCGATGGAACCGTAAAATATGTAATACTTTTTTTCATGTGATGTCATGTGACTAAGAGTTGTTATTATAAAATACGCATTTTTTTCAAATATTAAGGAAAAACTATTTTTACACTGTCATTTAATAATACATTCACCGACACTCTTCACATTGTAACTTTTTTATACTAACAAAGGTAATTTTTTACCCTACACCGGCACTTTTTTATACTGCCAATTAATAAGACATGCACTGACACTCTTCACATTGATATTTGTTTACACTAACACTGTCACTTTTTAACACTAATACTGACACTTAGTAATACATGTACTGATAATCTTTACATTGGCATGACATTCTTTACACTAGCATTTTTTTACACTAATACCGGCACTTTTTTACACTAATAATGACACTTATTACACTGGCACTTAATAATACATGCACTTTACTCTTTACACTTGCACTTTGTTACACTAATACTGACTCTTTTTTACATTGACACTTAATAATAAATGCACTAGCACTCTTTAAAATGGCACTTTGTTACACTAACTATGGCACTAGCGGGGGAAAGAAAACACGTTTTTTATAATTTTAAGGAAAAACGTGTATTTTATAAAGTTTTGTCTGCGACTAATATGTGGTATATAATTAATAAGTCAGTCAAAAGAGCTAATGTGATGTCATGTGACTAACATGTTGATAAGTGACTATTATATAGTCATTTATCCCATCATTCATCAATCTTTTCCTTAGTTTTAGCATCATTTAGTTTGCATTTAGGTTATTTAAAGCTTCTTTTATCATATATATTCGATTTTATGCTTTTGGTATATTTTATACTCTTAGACATATTTTTAGAGTCAATTTATGATCAAATGGAAGCCTTGGAAATAATCAAGTGTCAAATCCATGAAAGGACAACACCAAATCAAGCACACATGCCAAAAACCAGCCAGAGCGGCCGTGCTCTAGGCACAGGAGCGGCCGTGCACATGACCTTTTTCTAGGCCAATTTTGGCCCCAAAACATGGAGTGGTCGGGTCTTGAAAAGAGGAGTGGCTGAGTAATCCTGCCCAGAGCGGCCGTGTAGCCAAATGTGGAGCTGCTGTGCACAGTGCCCAGTTCAAACCCATTTTTGGCGATAAGGGGGCCCGGCCGTGCAACTCTCTTAGCCCGGCCGTGCAAATGGAGTCTGCATAATTAAAAGGCACCTTTTGAAGGCACCACTTTGAAGAGTCTCCTCCATATCTATATATAAACCTTTGTAATCAGTCAAAATATATGAGATCATACCAGAGAATAGCATACTAGAGTTTAGAATACATTATATACAATTCTTTATCATTAGTTCCAATCATTTCTAAGATTCAAGTGTTCATTGGTCTTGAAGTATTTTTGGAAGGAAGCAATAAAAGTTCAAGAGTTATTTCCAGCCATCATCTCTTTACAATCATAAGTTCTTCTTCTCTTTATCTTTTATTATTTCTTATGCTTACTTGATTATAATGGCTAGTGAGTAATCCCCCTTATTCTTGGGGTTTGAAACTCAAAATGCCTTTTGTTCATCATCTTAAATAAAAAGTCTTGTAATCTATCTTCATCTAAACAATTTCTTTATATCAATCTCAAAATGACTTACATTTTGGAGACGTCCAACTTGTATGATTCAGTCAATCGAGAGAAGTACCTAGCGGAGAATCTCAATTGACGGAACCATATAAAGGAACTAGGATTTATTGATCACGAGAGTAGTTCGATGGCCTAGAGATGTTCCTTGAATGGAAAGTACGTTGATTTTTGAACTTTAATGGATCCTTTCTAATTATGGGCCATCGAGAGATAGGGCATAATTAGTGAAGGATACAACACTACTTGCTTGATCGTGAGAAGTAGTGTAAGCCTAACGTACCATCCTTGATTTTTATGAAAATATATATTTTCATAGACATGAATATATGATGAATATTTGGCTAAATGATTTCCAATCCCGAGAATGCTTCATTTATAAGAGTTTTCTTAATGTATTTTTCTGCGTATGTTCTATTCTTTTCTTGAATCAACCTATATTTCTCCCAATCTCTTTTATATTTGTAGTAAAAACAATTTTATCCCAAAGTAAACCCTGTCCTTGTGGGATCGACTCGTACTTTCACCCGCTATATTTCAATAGCCCGTGCACTTGCGAAATTTAAATAAACCGTTAGGTTTCGACCGAACAAGTTTTTGGCGCCGTTGCCGGGGACAACGGTTTACTTTTTGTTTTTATCTTTACAACATTATTTTGTTTTTATTTATTTTGATTTAGTTTTTACTTTCGATAATCTGTTACGTTTAATCTTCTTTTTGAGTTTTCTTATAGTGTATGAAACAGGCTCGGACCTTCTTTGACAAATTTGATCCAGAACCCGAAAGAACCTTTCATGAGAGACTAAGGAAACTCAAGGATACATTAAACCAACACATGGCAGAAGGAAAGCCACAAACACCTGCTAGAACCCTACGGGACTTTGTGAATCCAAGTACCCCGTGAACTAGATCCCCCATTGTTGTGCCGAATGCCAACGCGGACAACTTTGAGATTAAGCCACATCTTTTGCATATGGTTATGAACAACCAATACAGCGGCACTGCTTTCGAAGACCCTCATCTCCACATCCAAACATTTTTGGAGTACTGTGACACCACTCGTATCCAAAATGTCACACCGGAAGCAATACAGATGCGCCTTTTTTCCTTTCTCTCTTATGGATAAGGCAAAGCAATGGTTGAAATCGGTCCCTCAAAACTCACTAACAATATGGGACCAAGTTCAGGAAGCATTCCTTGGGCATTTCTTCCCACCGAGCAAAACAGCCCAAATACGTACGAAGATCACTAACTTTTGTCAAACGGGAAGTGAGACTTTGTACGACCCATGGGAGCGGTTCAAGGAACTTCTCAGAATGTGCCCCCACCACGGGCTCGAAAAGTGGTTGATAGTTCATACCTTCTACAACGGTCTCATATTCAAGACAAGAGAAACCATTGATGCCGCTGCGGGAGGAGCATTGATGAACAAAGGAGTCGATGAGGCATACGACCTCATTGAGAATATTACATTGAACCAGTATCAGTGGTCAAACGAGAGGGAGAAAGAGCAAGGTATGCCTGGTAAATATAATGTTGATGCAGTTACACTTCTCTCTTCTAAGGTTGACATGATTTTAAAGAAATTTGAGAATCTTAATGTCAATCCCGTGGAAAATATAAATATTTTGTGTGAACTATGTCGGTCTAACTCATATAGTACGGATAATTGCGATTTGCTTGACACTAGTTCTAGTGATCAAGTGAACTTTGTCAATTCTTTTGGACAGAAGGGGGGATGTATTCTAATATATACAATCCCGAATGGAGGAATCACCCCAACTTCTCCTACAAGAATAACAACGTTCTAAATCCGCAACCATCCACACAAAATCCGGGATTTACATCTAGGAATTTCAATATTAGTTCTTTTCTCCCTCCTAAATCAAAATTAGATCTTTTGATGGACTTTATTGTTAAAAGTAAAGACGATCAAGAGAAAACTAATAATGAGTTTAGGGAATGTTTTAAGTTATTAAATGCTAGGTTTGATAATCTAGCCGCCCATTACAAAATGCTTAATGAACATGCTAAGGAGGTAATAACTAGAAGCGGGAAAGAGCTTATTGATTGTGCTCCTAAGGAAAATAGCAATCCCATTGAAGAAGATATTAGTCAAAACCCACCTATGGTTAAGACTAATAATGAGGTCGAAAAGGGGACAAAATCCCCTAAAATAACTAGAAATTTTGATCCGCCAATACATTACCCTCAAAGGTTGGTAAAGGTGAAGCTTGATAAACAATTTGCAAAATTTTTAGAAGTTTTAAAATCTATTTACATCAATGTACCTTTTACCGATGCTTTGCAACAAATGCATTCTTATGCTAAATTTTTAAAGATATCCTTTCTAACAAAAGGAAGCTAGAGGAGTATGAGACTGTTACATTAACGAAAGTGGTAAGTGTCGTTTTACAAAGAAAATTACCTCCTAAATTAAAAGATCCCGGCACTTTCTCTATTCCTTGCAACATAGGTAAATTTGATGTAGATAATGCCATGTTAGACCTCGAAGCTAGCGTAAGCTTCATTCCACTTTCAGTTAGTAAGAGAATTGGTGTGGGGGAATTAAAACCTACCACCATATCTCTGCAGTTGGCGGACCGTTCCATTAAATATCTGGTGGGTATTATGGAGGATGTTCCTTGCCAAATCGGGAAATTGATCATCCCGGTTGATTTCGTAGTTCTTTAGATGGAAGAGGACAACCATATTCCTGTAATTCTAGGTAGACCATTTCTTGCCACCGCAGGGGCAGTTATAGACGTTAAAAATGGTAACCTTTCTTTGAATGTAGGGAATGCTAAGGTGGAATTTAACTTGTCTAAATTTATGAAAAGTTCTAATCTTGAGAACCCTTGCTTGAACATTAACGTGCTAGAATCTATTAGCAAGGAGTTAGAGAATCCTCAATCTAAAGACCCGCTAGAAAAAAGTCTTATAGACTGGAAGAGAACGTTGCATGATGATGATGATGATGAAATTGCAAATTATACTATGCTTTTAGATACTAATCATGAAGCAAAGTTTAGTGGTGACACTAAATTTGAAGAGTTGGAGCCTAAGGAGGAGCCATCCAACAAAGAGGAAAAAGAGGTAATTGAGGCACCTCAGGTTGAATTGAAACCTCTTCATTCGAACCTAAGGTATGAATTTCTGGGACCAAACTCGACTTATCCCGTGATTATAAATGCTAAATTAGGCCCTCTTGAAACTGAAAATTTATTAAAGGAGCTTAGGTTGCACCAAAAAGCCATAGGATATACAATAGATGATTTAAAAGGAATTCATCCAAAAATTTGCATGCATAGGCTTGATTTAGAGGAAGATCATAAACCTTCCATTGAGCATCAAAGAAGGCTCAATCCTAACATGAAGGAAGTAGTGAAAAAGGAAGTCCTTAAGTTGCTTGACGCGGGCATTATCTATCCAATTTCGGATAGTAAGTGGGTAAGCCCCGTGCAAGTTGTCCCTAAAAAGGGAGGTATGACAGTTATTCGAAACGATAATGATGAATTAATCCCAACAAGGACTGTCACGGGTTGGCGTATGTGTATAGATTACAGAAAATTGAATAAAGCCACCCGAAAGGATCATTTTTCCCTTCCCTTTATAGAACAAATGTTAGAAAGATTAGCAAAGCATTCCCATTTTTGTTATTTGGACGGATACTCCGGATTCATTCAAATTCCTATCCATCCAGACGACCAAGAAAAAACAACTTTTACTTGTCCTTATGGTACCTTCGCTTATAGGAGAATTCCCTTCGGACTTTGTAATGCTCCCGCCACCTTTCAGCGTTGTATGATGGCCATTTTTTCCGATTACATAGAAAATATAATGGAAGTCTTTATAGATGACTTTTTCTGTTTATGTTTACTCTTTTGACGAATGTTTGAAAAATTTATCTAAAGTTTTACAACGTTGTGAAGAAGTTAATCTTGTTTTAAATTGGAAAAAATGTCACTTTATGGTCAATGAAGGGATAGTATTAGGGCACATGGTGTCTGAAAAGGGGATAGAAGTAGATAAGGAAAAGATCAAAATTATTGAAAAATTACCTCCGCATATTAATGTTAAAGGAATAAGAAGCTTTTTAGGTCATGCCGGTTTTTATCGGCGATTTATAAAAGATTTTCAAAGATTTCTAAACCTTTAACTAATCTACTAATGAAAGATGCTCCATTTCTGTTCGATAGCCTTTGTCTTTAAGCTTTTAACAGGTTAAAGGAAGCACTGGTGTCCGCCCCTATCGTACAACCACCCGATTGGGATCTCCCTTTCGAGATAATGTGCGATGCAAGTGATTTTGCGGTAGGAGCAGTTCTGGGGCAGCGGAAAGACAAGAAAACTCATGCTATATACTATGCTAGCCGAATACTAGATGAAGCACAAATGAATTACGCCACCACAGAAAAAGAATTGTTGGCCGTGGTATTTGCCATAGACAAGTTATGGTCATATTTGGTGGGATCAAAGGTAATTGTATACACGGATCATGCGGCGATAAGGTACTTATTGGCAAAGAAGGATGTCAAGCCAAGACTGATAAGATAGACCCTTCTTCTCCAAGAGTTTGATTTAGAGATCCGTGATAAAAAGGGGATGGAGAATTTAGTCGCAGATCATCTATCCCGTCTTCCCGAAAATTTGAAAATTTCCAATAATGATGAACTTCCAATTGATGATTCATTTCCGGACGATCATCTTCTTGCTATAAGCAATGTCGAAACCCCTTGGTTTGCAAACATTGTAAATTATCTAGCATGTAAGATTCTTCCTCCATAAATGAGTTATCAACAAAAGAAGAGATTCTTATCGGAAATTAAATATTATTATTGGGAAGATCCGCTCCTCTTCAAGCATTACGCAAATGGAATCATTAGGCGGTGTGTACCTAATGAAGAGATTAATGTTATTCTTTATCATTGTCATTCATCTCCTTATGGCGGTCATGCAAGCACAGCTAAAACCGTCGCCAAGGTTCTTCAATCGGGTTTCTTTTTGCCCACACTTTTTAAAGATTCTCGAAATTTCGTTATTTCTTGTGATCGTTGCCAAAGAACCTGTTGGAACTTGTGTATGGCTTCTTTAAGACTTAACAGAAAAACTGACGAGAAAAGTAACGGAGATTGAAAGAATAAAATAAATCAAGTCGAGTCTTGTATTTGATACAATCTCCGTAAGAGTTATTTGTCCCGCACAGGTGCTTACGGTTGAATGACAAAACTCTCGTAAGATAAAACGACTTTTTATTAGTTATAAGGAGCACTCCAATATAACTAATCTACGAACAACACAATGTTTTGAACTTTGGACTTGAACGGATTAGATGCAACAATATGCAATGATTTGGGTATGATAATCTATCTTACTAGAGGGTAGGAAGGGTAGAAATACAGTATATATTAATTGAAATTCGGAGGGGGAGTTATATATAGAGAGTCAAGGGGTTTGTGTCTTTTCCCACGAAGAGACATAACTTTTCTGTTTGAAATAGTGCCTGTTCAGGATCTGCTCGCCCGAGTCAAGGACTCTGCTCGGCCGAGCACCAAGCAGCACGGCCGAGTCAAGAGACTTGCACGGCCGTGCATATCACTCCAGAGACTTTGGCCAATTTATGTGCTCTGCTCGGCCGAGTCAAGGACTCTCACCCAAAACAGCAAACCCACATTTGTTCCAAACAACATTAAATACCCTTTAAATAACTCTCATTAAGTTACAAAATCACTTGTCATTAATTCTCATTCACCCTAAATGGTTTTGAGATATTAAATGAATTTAATAATCTACAACAAATGTAGAATACAATTTCGTAACACGCTTCGTTAACAAATAACGAACTACCGTTAGAAATCTAGGTCAACGTTAAGTCAACTTAACTTTCCGTTACCCATTTCCAACAATCCCCCACATGAATGACAATTAATGCATGAATGCAATTTCGTCCAAAGTTCCGGCGAACTATTATTACATCGGGATAGATAGCTTGTGGCCTTGAATCTTCCCTAGTGAAATATTATCGGATATACTAGCCATTTGGTAGCGAGTCGCTTTGAACCAGTGACTGTCGGATGTATACCAAGACAATAATACTCACATAATAATAGCTCTAACAATTGTTGTTCTCACGTTTTTGTCCATTTTGGCCCTGGACCGTATCTCATTCATAAGCGTTCATTTAGAGGCGGCCTTATTACCTCTCACTTATATAGGTGATTCATTCTATAAGGAGTATCATGCACTACTCCACCCGTAGGTATAGAAATCATTAAAAGTTTTCTCAACTTATCCTTACCACTGCTGCATGTGCTTGTACTTGGACGTTCTGGAAATGAGTATTCAACATCTCCGGGTTAATAAACCGAGTTGTTGTTTCCAAGTAACTCTACTAGAACTTATAACTTGGTTGTCTCATTGAACCAAGGGCCTGGGATCTCCATTTCTCAAGGTTGAGTGTCCGCTATAAGTTCTTTTGTTGTGGGTTTTAAACCCATTCCCCTTAACAGTTTATACAGTTGATCTCTATTACTACCCTTAGGTAGACGGATCCGAATTTGACTTCACATGGCTAGTTGTGACAGTCGCATTTTGAGATCAATTGTACTATGGTAGTGTGTCTAAGACCATTATGTCTAGACTTACCATGACGTTCTACACCTTTTCCTATTTTTCATTGTCGTCACAATGCCTTAGGTCATGTAGACACAAGCTTATTCCACGAAGGAATATCTTCCAAGACCATTCAACCTACATAGAAATTGTAATCTTTAATCATAAGTATATCTTTAAGTACACCAAGCACTATGATTATACTATTCCGGTGATTGATTATAATTACAATTAGACCTTTAGTCTATCTAGAATGATCAGTCCCTTCGAGTGATCAAATTCTTCTATCAGTCAGTTTCTTCAAGTGGTTATTATCTCTGTACCGTTTCGACTTCCCAAATATTCAGTATCTCTAAGTGGTTTGACCTCCTTAGAGTCTACTTTCCAGGAATCTACTTTACAGAGAATACCTCTCAAGAATCTATTTGAACATTCGAAGTACTTTCTTTTCAAGATAATGGAATTGTGATAGGACAATCCTTCTGATGTTCTAGAAATCTTTATTTCTAATATGACATCGGCTAATCCCATATCTTTCATGTCAAAGTTCTGTTTTAACATGTCTTTGGTATTCATGATCAATTCATGACTACCATTGTTATCCACGTAAGGACCAGGACTATTAACAAATGATTCGAGATGTTCCTTTAATGTATGTAGACACATTTGTCACATTCATTAATCTTGAATCCATTTGATAACATAGTTCTATCGAACTTCTCATGCCACTGTTTAGTTGCTTGTTTAGTCCATATGAATACACAAGTAGATCCAACACGGTTGTGCGACATAGAACGCTCTGTTGTGTCATTTGGGATAATCTTGCATACATCATCATGTCCTTTTGACAACTATCCTGGCTTTATACTTATCAACAGATCCATAAGCTTTATACTTTCTTTTAAGAATCCAATTGCAACCTAATGGTTTGCAACTTGGAGGGAGATCTACCAATTCCCAAGCATTATGAATTTTTATCTCACTGTTAATAGTCTCTTTCCAGAACGAACTATCCGGACCAGATAATGCTTCCTTAACAGTTGCTGATTCGTTTTCCAACATAAATGATAGAAAATCAGGACCAAAAGACTTTTCCACTCTTGCCCTTTTACTACGTCTAGGTCCTTCATCTTCCACTTGAGATGGACCGTTTGTAGTCTAATATTTGAAGGTTTCATCCTTGGTACATCTAGTTTTTGCAACCCAACGGTTTGTATAAGGAAGATCAACCATCTTCCTAGTAGGATGAATTTGTTCTTCAACTGTATCTTGTTTTCTTCTTCTTATTAAGAAAATCACTTACAGTTTCTATAAAAAAAAATTTATATACATTTCCTATCATTTCAAGGAAGTATATTCTTTTAAAGAATATAACGTGTCTTGCTTAAGTATTTCTACTTTAGCCAAATACCCCCACATTTGAGGTATTTATAAAACGGCTTATGAATATTTCATAATTCGTCATCATTGAATATTTCCTTTCTAAGGATCCATTTGTAACCCAATGGTTAGCTTTATGGA
Organism: Adenophora triphylla var. japonica; assembly: GCA_022495995.1. Classification (NCBI taxonomy): domain Eukaryota; kingdom Viridiplantae; phylum Streptophyta; class Magnoliopsida; order Asterales; family Campanulaceae; genus Adenophora; species Adenophora triphylla. The sequence continues at coordinate 124,890 of JAFEMH010004122.1, read as the reverse complement.
GGAAGATCAAATAACTTCCAAATATATAATGATCCATTATTTTAACTGTTAACATTTAACAATTTCTGTTAATACTAGAAGTTCATATCAAATAGAACTTATGTATTTAGCTTGTACCCCCACACTTGAGGTGTACCTCCACATATCAAATATTTTATGAATATCCTAATTCATATTTAATATTTTCCTTTTATGTGAAGTCATTTAATTGTAATAACCATGTTACCTACAATGTATTTCATCTCCTTGAGATGAACCGACGACATAGTCATAACTATGTTTTAAGTGAGGTCTCTTCAACCATTTTCCTTGGTTGAAGAATACTGCATTGCCAATGGAAACGTAATCCATGGTTTTTGGGTCCTATCTTAACCTCTTTAGGTTTAGATATTTCTACCTTTGCTAGGTATACCCACATAAGACGGAACTTATCAATAAGGAGTTCACCATCTCCTTAAAAGTTCTATCTTCCTTTTTCAATTGATTTGAGTGTGTAAGAAGCTTTCGTTTGATAAATAAGTGTCAGCGTCCCAACAATTATTTTTCAAACGGTACTACATACTAACCACCTCTATCACTTCGAAACTCTTAATTGTTCATTAAGATGAATCACAAACCTTATTGTTTACTTAAAACTTTAAGGTTTTACCTTTTACTTTTCCAAAAGATGAACTTTGCATTATCAAATGCAATCATTAATAGAAGTAAATAACTATCTATTTACTATTTCTGGTTTGAACTGATTTCTACAAAAGAAATCACAATTGATTTTGCGAATCAAATTTCATTTTAGGTAGTAATTTTAAATTAACTCGTCGACTTAGTGAATTTAAATTTACACGACCTAAATGAACACGCCATAACAATTGGAACACTTCAAACCAAGTAAATAAAATCTGAAATTTTATTCTTCGCACTTAGGCGGATAAACAATTACAATTTAAGGAGTCCTTCAACAAGGTACCCTTTACTAACACAACAACCACTTTTGGTCAATTCAATCTTATGCCCCTAGGCTAAGTTGATCAAAGTCCAATGGAACATTTCTATCTTCATTCACATTGGCTTGAAGAGGGTTTCCATCTTGGTTGTTGATTCTAGGATGTCGACATTCCCTAGCCATATGCCCGGGTTTGCCGCAATTAAAACAACTACCTTTGACCTTCTTGGCGGTCCTCTTCACTTTCCCGGTTTTCTTTCTCTTGTTTCCGGTACTTCTTTCCACCAAGTTCACTTGCGGTCTTTTAGTCACAATACACATAGTATTGTGCATCTCGAGAAAGTCCCAAAGTTCTCTCGCGGTCTTTATGCCACAACACACTTTGTATTGTGCATAATCCAAGCCATTAAGAATATAATTGCGACACAAGAAATCGCTGTGATTCCATGTATCCAAATCATTCTTTGCTTTGGATTCATCCTCGTCGAATATCAATGGTGGATATTCCCAAAGAAAATGCACCAATTTTAATGTTGTCAAATAGACCAACATTTCCTCTTGCCACCTCTTAAAGTTCATCCCGGTAAGAATACCCGGTCTTTCTGCATGTACGAACACATGAGACGGAGGGAGAGCATTAAGAGGTGCAACCCTTGAGGTTGTACGTGAAGGAGGTTTCTTACCATGAACCGGGTGAGACGGTGTGGCATTGTTGAACGTAGCGTCACCTTGAGAAGGAGGCGTAACATTCCCTTGACTTGATTCTGTGGAGTCTTTCTCGTTTGCCATCTTGAAGATCTTGAAGAAGCGTCAAATAACTCTTACGATTGTTGGAACTTGTGTATGGCTTCTTTAAGACTTAACAGAAAAACTGACGAGAAAAGTAACGGAGATTGAAAGAATAAAATAAATCAAGTCGAGTCTTGTATTTGATACAATCTCCGTAAGAGTTATTTGTCCCGCACAGGTGCTTACGGTTGAATGACAAAACTCTCGTAAGATAAAACGACAAATACAAGACTCGACTTGATTTATTTTATTCTTTCAATCTCCGTTACTTTTCTCGTCAGTTTTTCTGTTAAGTCTTAAAGAAGCCATACACAAGTTCCAACAATCGTAAGAGTTATTTGTCCCGCACAGGTGCTTACGGTTGAATGACAAAACTCTCGTAAGATAAAATGACTTTTTATTAGTTATAAGGAGCACTCCAATATAACTAATCTACGAACAACACAATGTTTTGAACTTTGGACTTGAACGGATTAGATGCAACAATATGCAATGATTTGGGTATGATAATCTATCTTACTAGAGGGTAGGAAGGGTAGAAATACAGTATATATTAATTGAAATTCGGAGGGGGAGTTATATATAGAGAGTCAAGGGGTTTGTGTCTTTTCCCACGAAGAGACATAACTTTTCTGTTTGAAATAGTGCCTGTTCAGGATCTGCTCGCCCGAGTCAAGGACTCTGCTCGGCCGAGCACCAAGCAGCACGGCCGAGTCAAGAGACTTGCACGGCCGTGCATATCACTCCAGAGACTTTGGCCAATTTATGTGCTCTGCTCGGCCGAGTCAAGGACTCTGCTCGGCCGAGCACATCAAACAACATTAAATACCCTTTAAATAACTCTCATTAAGTTACAAAATCACTTGTCATTAATTCTCATTCACCCTAAATGGTTTTGAGATATTAAATGAATTTAATAATCTACAACAAATGTAGAATACAATTTCGTAACACGCTTCGTTAACAAATAACGAACTACCGTTAGAAATCTAGGTCAACGTTAAGTCAACTTAACTTTCCGTTACCCATTTCCAACAGAACCGACAACATTTCAAGAAGAAATGAAATGCCTCTTAATAATATCTTAAAGGTTGAGATCTTTGATGTGTAGGGCCTTGATTTCATGGGACCATTTCCAACGTCTTTCAACAGCAACTATATTTTAGTGTCGGTGGATTATGTCTCAAAATGGGTGGAAGCTATAGCGTATCCAACAAACGACTCAAAAGTCATCATGAAGCTTTTCAAGGACATAGTTTTTCCAAGGTTTGGGGTTCCAAAAGTTATCATAATTGACGGTGGTTCGCATTTTTCACACCGCCAATTTGAGGCTTTATTAATGAAGTACGGAGTCCATCATAAAATGGGCACCGGGTATCATCCTCAAACAAGCGGGCAAGTGAAGGTATCGAACCGGGAAATATAATGGATCTTGGAGGCAACGGTAATAAGTTCAAGAAGAGATTGGTCAATAAAGTTGAACGATGCTTTTTGGGCTTATCGCACCGCTTTCAAAACACCCATCGGAACAACTCCTTTCCGTTTGGTGTATGGGAAGCCATGTCATTTACCACTGGAGCTTGAACACAAAGCATATTGGGCAATTAAAGCTCTCAATTACGACCAAGCAAAAGCCGGTGAAAAGCGAAAGCTTCAATTTCAAGAACTTGAAGAACTCCGATATGAAGCGTATGAAAGTGGCAAGTTATTCAAAGAAATGACATGATGCACATATCATAAGGAGAGATTTCAAAGAAGGAGACATGGTACTACTTTTCAACTCTCGTTTAAAGCTTTTTCCAGGAAAACTAAAATCAAGATGGACTGGCCCATATCAAGTTCGTAAGGTATATCCATACGGAGCCATTGTAATTGGGAACGAAGCAAAAGGATAGTTCAAGGTAAATGGTCAAAGGCTAAAGCACTACATGACCGGTAGCCCGATTGGAGTAGTTTCATCAATTACACTAGGAGATCCCACCCCTAGTCCCAAGTAAGTTTTCTTTTTAATTTTCTCTTCACCCTCCCCGAATTGACATTGATCCTTGAAACATTGAGGACAATGTTCATTTCAAGTGTGAGGGGGTATTTATCTATCTTTTCTTGCTTTCTAGTTTAATTTTTTATGCTTTCTAGTTTAAAATTTTCTTTTTCTTTTTATATTAGTTGCATTTTTCTATTTCTTTTTATCTTAGTTGCGTTTTTCTTTTTATATATGCATGTCTAGTAATTAAAAAAAAATCCATATGATGATCCCTATTATTAATCATTATGCTTTCTATTTGCTCTAGAATAATACCTTCTTCTTTCTTCTCATATTTTCTATAAACTTAGAAATTAATAAAAAGAAGAATATAGGGATATTTTTAGGAAGTAATTAAAGCATCATAAGTTAATATAGCAATATATAGGGTTTTGTCAAGAAAAGCATTTATTTGTTTAGTTGAATCTTTATTTGATCATCTTTGAGCACTTGGTTTTTATCTTGTGAAAAATTTTGAAAAAATATTTCTTTAAATGTACATTTCAAATATTTTTGATGTTTATTCCCTTATTATAAATATTCACATTGTTTTGCTCCTTTTGAATCACATCCCTTCATAAAAATCCCATCTTTCCATTTCCACTGATCAATCAAGGCTAAACATTCTATCTTATTGCTCAAGAGTGACTATGTCACCAAATAAAAAAGCAAAAAGAAATCTATTACTTTCTAAGTAACTCGGGGCACGGCGTTCGCTGCGACGATGTTTCCTTGCCAAATGGAAGTAATATCCAAAGTATTCTTGATCTAAGTATTAGGAACGGGGTTCGCAGCCAAAATGTCTCCTACTTGAAAGGATAAAAATTACTTAAAGTATTTTGCAAAATATAACACGTATAAAAATAACATAATTTGTTAAAAGCCTTGATAAGATTTTCCACTATCATCCTCCATTTTCACCCTTGTGATTCAAAAATGCATCTAAATTCCATGAATACTTCTAATTCGTGAATAAATGTTCATTCTTTTAATTTTGTACATTTTAAGCAATAAAGTCATTTTCACAAAATCACTCTAAAGAGTGAAACTTTTTATTGCACCATGCTTATGATCCAAGATTCATCCTTCAAAATATGCTTTGCTTGATCAACTCCTATATATGCTATATTAGTTTATTGTCTCAAAATTGCTCTTTTGAAATATCCCCTAAATACTACTTTCTAGTGATTTTTAAGGATATGAAAAATATGAATAGAAAGCTAGAGGCAATCTTCAAAAGCAATAGGCATGCTACAATAAATTTTTTGAGGGATCATTCTCATTGTTTTATCATTTGCATTCTTTTCTCCCTCTCCATTTTTTCATCCAAATCTTGCTTGGGGACAAGCAAGAGCTTAGTGTGGGGGAGTTTGATAAGTACTATTATATAATCATTTATCCCATCATTCATCAATCTTTTCCTTAGTTTTAGCATCATTTAGTTTGCATTTAGGTTATTTAAAGCTTCTTTTATCATATATCTTCGATTTTATGCTTTTGGTATATTTTATACTCTTAGACATGTTTTTAGAGTCAATTTATGATCAAATGGAAGCCTTGGAAATAATTAAGTGTCAAAGTCATGAAAGGGCAACACCAAATCAAGCACACATGCCTAAAACCGTCCAGAGCGGCCGTGCACATGACCTTTTTCTAGGCCAATTTTGGCCCCAAAATATGGAGTGGCCGAGTCTTGAAAAGAGGTGTGGCCGAGCAATCTTGCCCAGAGCGGCCATGCAGCCAAATGTGGAGCTGCAGTGCACAATGCCCAGTTCAAACCCATTTTTGGCGCCAAGGGGGCACGGCCGTGCAAATCTCTTAGGCCGGCCGTGCAAATGGAGTCTGCAGAATTAAAAGGCACCTTTTGCAGGCACCACTTTGAAGAGTCTCCTCCATATCTATATATAGGCCTTTGTAATCAGTCTAAATATATCAGATCATACTAGAGAATAACATACTAGAGTTTAGAATACATTATATACAATTCTTTATCATTAGTTCCAATCATTTCGAAGATTCAAGTGTTCATTGTTCTTGAAGTATTTTTGGAAGGAAGCAATAAAAGTTCAAGAGTTATTTCCAGCCATCATCTCTTTACAATCTTAAGTTCTTCTTCTCTTTATCTTTTATTATTTCTTATGTTTGCTTGATTATAATGGCTAGTGAGTAATCCCCCTTATTCTTGGGGTTGGAAACTCAAAATGCATTTTGTTCATCATCTTAAATAAAAAGTCTTGTCACCTATCTTCATCTAAACAATTTCTTTATATCAATCTCAAAATGACTTACATTTTGGAGACGTCCAACTTGTATGATTCAGTCAATCGAGAGAAGTAACTAGCGGAGAATCTCAATTGACGGAACCATATAAAGGAACTAGGTTTCATTGATCACGAGAGTGTTCGATGGCCTAGGGATGTTCCTTGAATGCAAAGTACATTGATTTGTGAACTTTAATGGATCCTTACTAATTATTGGCCATCGTTAGATAGGGCATAATTAGTGAAGGATACAACACTACTTGCTTGATCGTGAGAAGTAGTGTAAGCCTAACGTACCATCCTTGATTTTTATGAAAATCTATATTTTCAAAGACATGACTATATGATGAATATTTGGCCAATGGATTTCCAATCCTGAGAATGCTTCATTTATAAGAGTTTTCTTAAAGCATTTTTCTGCGTATGTTCTATTCTTTTCTTGAATCAACCTATATTTTTCCTAATCTCTTTTATATTTGTAGTAAAAACAATTTCATCCCAAAGTAAACCCTGTCCTTGTGGGATCGACTCATACTTATATTTCTCCCAATCTCTTTTAAATAAACCGTTAGGTTTCGACCAAACAAGTTTTTGGCGCCGTTGCCGGGGACAACAATTTACTTTTTGTTTTTGCCTTGGCTACATAATTTTTTTTAGTTTTTACTTTCAATAATCTGTTACGTTTAATCTTCTTTTTGAGTGTTCTTATAGTGTATGAAACGGGCTCGGACCATCTTTGACAACTCTGATCCGGAACCCAAAAGAACCTTTCACGAGAGTCTAAGGAAACTCAAGGAGACATTAAACCAACACATGGAGGAAGGAGAGCCTCAAACACCTGCTAGAACCCTACGAGACTTTGTGAATCCAAGTACGCCGGGAATTATTTCCCCCATTGTTATGCCGAATGCCAATGCGGCCTACTTTGAGATTAAGCCGCATATTTTGCATATGGTTATGAACAACCAATACAGTGGCACTGCGTTTGAAGAACCTCATCTCTACATCCAAACATTTTTGGAGTACTGTGACACCACTCGTATCCAAAATGTCACACCGGAAGCAATACGGATGTGCCTTTTTCCTTTCTCTATTAAGGATAAGGCAAAGCAATGGTTGAACTCGGTCCCTCAAAATTCACTAACAATATGGGACCAAGTTCAGGAAGCATTCCTTGGGCATTTTTTCCCATCGAGCAAAACAGCCCAAATACATACGAAGATCACTAACTTTTGTAAAACGGGAAGTGAGACTTTGTACGACGCACGGAAGCATTTCAAGGAACTTCTCAGAAAATGCCTCCACCAGGGGCTCGAAAAGTGGTTGATAGTTCATACCTTCTTGAAATTACCCGGATCCGGCTCGCGCGCTGGCACCCCGGCATCTGGCATCGGTCAGTCGGGATCGTGTGTCACTGCGTTTTTCACTCGTAGAGTCGCCACATCGTTTTGATTTAGCCCAAAACATTGAGAAAAGGATTAGTTTAAAAAATTGTTTTTGTGTGATGAGATTTTGAGTTCGGAGGTCAGGTTATGCCTCGGGAAGAGAATGTTAGAGCTCACCCGAGTCGCCTCTTAAAAATGAGTCTTTCGATACCCCTTTTTTCTTTAAAAGTTGTGTGTGTGTGTATGTGCTTTTAAAAATGCATGCTGTATATAATATCTATGTCGTACACTATATATTGAAATATATTGAAATAGTGTAGGAAGGAAGCCTTACCAATGTTGGTTCAAGTCTGTCTTCCGCAGGGGAATAGTGTTTGAGTGCTGAATAGTGTTCCGGGACGAACAGGGATGGCGTCGGGATGTGCCGATTGTCTGCGGACAAAGCTTCGGCGTGCCTCGAGATTGTTAGGCGTGTACTCGGGCAGAGTATCATCATGTGTTGGGATCACAGGGATATTTGACTGGACTCAGGCAGAGGTTTGTCGTGCGTCGAGATCATCGGTTGTGCTTGGGCAAAGTTTCGGCGTGCGTCGGGAACGTTGGTTGTCCTCGAAAAGGGCCGAGACACCTCGAAATGGACCGAAATGCCTTGAGATGGATTGGCAGGGCTTCGGGATGGATCGACAAGGCTTCAGAATGCCTTGGGAGTGCCTCGGGGCAGCTCGGGAGTGCTCGGCAGTGCTCGGCAAAGCTTCGGAGTACTACGAGGGGCCTCAAAATGCTCCAGAGGGAACCAAAAGGGACCGGGATTGCCTCGAAGGGTCTTAGAGAGGAAGCCTGAAGGCAGGGGGAGAGAGGAGAAGAGGATTGTGTGTCAAAAATGAGAGGGGGCCTCTATTTATAGGGTCCAGATTCTGGCTAGTTGTGTCGCACGATACTGTTAGCCATTATCAGTTTTTTGGTTTTCCTGGATTTAAGGGAATATTGTGGACTTTAAGGGGATTTTTTAATTATGATGTCTCGATGAAAAGTGGTCCGCACGGACAGCCTTTGCTTTTCCAAATTTTCCAAAATTCCCAAAAAGTTTTTTTCCACTTTTTAATCCCAGAATGGCCCCCCTTGGTTTGGTTGGTGGGTTTTAGGGTTTTTGAAGGCTATGGGTGTTCGAGATCACGTTTGTGTGAGTCTGCGATGTTTCCCATGCATTTGGAAAGGAGTGATCCAGATTGGGGTACTTATAGAAGCCCCTCGACAACGTCACTTACGGAGGAAGTGGGGTCATCGATAAGATAAGGGTCCTGATCCTGATCGCGTGCTGGGAGAGGAGGTGACCATGTAGGTCAGTTTGTGAGGACGTGGCAGTGTCCTGCTGTGATGTGACCGCTAAGGTCAGCTGTGAGGACGTGGTGGTGTCCTACTGTGTGACCGTTTAGGTCGGTTGTGAGGACGTGGTGGTGTCCTACTGTGTGACCATTTAGGTCGGTTGACTGGACCCTTTGATAGGATTCCTATGTATCCCTAGCGGGAATCAAGCCTGATCGTAGTTCGTGTTTGGGGTGAGTATTGCCGTGCATGAGGATGCGTGATGTCCTCTGACTGAGACTCTATGTGTGGATGTGTCTGTATCCTGTGGGTAACCGTTGTGGTCGGTTGGCTGGACCATGTGATAGGATTCCTACGTATCCCTAGCGGGAATCAAGCCTGATCGTAGTTCAGAGATCATGTAATTGTGAGTGTATGCGGGTGTGGTGGTGCCCTGATGTGACCGCTGAGGTCGACTGTGAGGACGTGGTGGTGTCCTAAAATGAAAATTTTACGGTCTTCCGAACCGAGTAATTTAAAGCCTTTCGGGCTACGCATAATGATTTGGGAGGTTTATACGGTCTTTCGGACCAAGTAATTTAAAGCCTTCCAGGCTACGGATGATGATAAGGACGTGTTATGTCCTCTAACTGAGGTTGTGTCATGCATAAGGACGTGACTTGTCCTCTGACTGAGTGTGTGCCGTGCGTGAGGATGTGACTTGTCCTCTGACTGAGGTTATGCCGTGCGTGAGGACGTGACTTGTCCTCTGACTAAGGTTGTGCCATGCGTGAGGACGTGACTTGTCCTCTGACTGAGGTTGTGTCGTGTGTGAGGACGTGACTTGTCCTCTGACTGAGGTTGTGTCATACGCGACGACGTGACTTGTCCTCTAACTGAGGTTGTGTCCTACGTGAGGTTGTGACTTGTCCTCTGACTGAGGTTGTGCCATGCGTGAGGACGTGACTTGTCCTCTGACTGAGTTTGTGCCGTGCGTGAGGACGTAACTTGTCCTCTGATTGAGTTTGTGTTGTGCGTGAGGACGTGACTTGTCCTCTGACCGAGGTTGTGTCGTGCTTGAGGACGTGACTTGTCCTCTGACTGAGGTTGTGCCGTGCGTGAGGACGTGACTTGTCCTCTGACTGAGTTTGTGCCGTGCGTGAGAACGTGACTTGTCCTCTGACTGAGGTTGTGTTGTGCGTGAGGACGTGACTTGTCCTCTGACTGAGGTTGTGTCGTGCGTAAGGACGTAACTTGTCCTCTGACTGAGGTTGTGCCGTGTATGAGGACGTGACTTTTCCTCTAACTGAGGATGAAAGTGTTTGTTCTTTGGTTCGCGAGCCTGAACCTAGTGAGGCCTTTTGTGAGGCGTGCTTGCTTTGTGCTTGATTTTGAGAGGCGTGATTGCCTTGTGTTTTGTCCGCTGGGGAAAGGTTGGACTTACGATGACTTCCGGTGTTTATCTGCTGGGGATGCGTGGTTTTGTTCGGGTTTTCAAGAATTCCCGTTTGAGTTTTCATCCGCTGAGGAAGGGGTTTTGGGCTTACTTTGATGGCCGATGTTTGGTTTAGCATTTTGTGGGCAAGGTTCGGGCTTACAATGATGGCCGGGGGAATGACTTGTTTGTTGTGAAGGCATTTGTAACTTGGGATTTGCTTGTGGAGGCATTTGCGCCTTTAGGGTTTTGTTTTACCGTTTAGTGGGCGACGTTCGGGCTTACGATGACGGCCGGGGGAATGAATTGTTTGTTGTGAAGGCATTTGTTCCTTGGGATGTGCTTGTGGAGGCGTTTGTGCCTTTTGTGTTTTGTTTTACCGTTTAGTGGGCGACGTTCGGGCTTACGATGACGGCCGGTGTTAGTTTGGTTGGGTTAAGGACCAAACTGCATTGAATTTGCTGAAAAAGGCCTTTGGCAACCAGGGGTAAAGATTAAAAGGGAAAAAGGGTAATCTTGCCAGGGGATGCAAAGTGGTTCGCACGGGTGCCTTTTGTTTGCAAAGTGGTCCGTACGGATTGGCTTTGAAAATTGATTTTCCAAAATCAAAAATCAGATTTCAGACACGAACATCAACTTCATTTTCTCCTTCTGTTCGAACGAGAGAGAGAGAGAGAGAGAGAGAGAGAGAGAGAAATTGGTTTTGGCCAAATTTTTTTAAGGAATTCTTCCGAGTTTGCTTGAATTGCTCGTTATAGCGGAAAGAATTAGATGAGGTCGTCGCCAAAGGAGCCAAGAGGCCATTGAGAGGAGATTGGATCTCCAAAGGAATTTCTCTTCCTTTGTGCCTTCGTCATGGAATCCGGATGTGTTGTATCCGGATCCGGAGGTGCACAACTTGCGGGGGAGGACCGTAAGGGAGGTAAGAAATCAATTTTTGCTTTGATTCTTGCTTGAATTGTTGTATGCTAGAACTAGGTTTTAGTTTTCGCATATTTGGGGCTTTTGTTGTTGCCATGTTCAATTTGTGAAATTGATGTTGATTTGTTGAAATTGAATGTGTAAGAATTGTGGGTATGTGATTTTTGTGCAAAAATGTGGAGATTAGCTCTTATTTGTAAAAATAAAGTGCCTCTCTTTGAAATGCATGCTTTGGTGACTTGTACCTTATGCTATTTTCATATATATATATATATTGTGAAAAAATTGCCGTGTAGGGACGGACTTTGTGTGAAAAAGTGAGACGTGTGCCATGTTTTTGTGACGGATTTTGTCTGAAAGTGTGAAATTTATGTGCAATATGTGCCATATTTTTGTGACGGGTTTTGTCTGAAAGTGTGAAATTTATGTGCAATGTGTGCCGTGTTTTTGTGACGGGCTTTTTTGAAAATGTGTCGTGTAGGGACGGATCCCTCTTTTGAGAAAATTGTATAGTGTGTGCCGTGTTTTCGTGACGGGCTCTTGAAAATGTGTCATGTAGTGCATGCCATGTTTGTGTGACGGGCTTTTGTTTTTGAAAATGTGACGTGTGTGCCGTGTTTTTGTGACGGGCTCGTTGGGGAAAGATATGTGCAATGTGTGCCGTGTTGGGACGGACTCTTGTTTTGAAAATGTGATGTGTGGGCCGTGTTTTTTGTGATGGGCTTTTCATGCTTTGCCGTGTTGTGACAGACTTTTTATGTTTTGGTTTTTTTTATTGTATATTTGCATTAAGTACTGTTATTGACGTACCTTTGTTGTGTTTACCTGTAGGATGAGGTGCCTTCGTTCGGGAAGGCGAAGAAGATGAAGTCTCGGGGGTCGCTCGAGGCCGTAGTTGAGTTGTGGCAGCATCTGCCGGAGATCTCCAGGGAGGGTGGACCGAGTCCTAAGAGGCTGGTCTTTGATTTTGGTTTGGGCGTGTTCGTTGAGAACCTTGACGGGATCACGGAGACGCGGAAGAACAAGGGCATCTTCTTGGATTTTTCCGAGTATTGGTGGGACACCACGCATACCTTCCATCTTAGCTGGGGAGAGGTGACGGTGACTCCCACCGATTTTGCGGCGATTACCGGGCTTTCCTTCAAGGGAGGGCCAGTGAGATGGCGGGACAGGATGTCCGATGGGGTGCTGGCGGAGCTGCTGGGCTTCGCGCCCTACCCTCGTAAGGGCATGGGCATACTGTATAGTGATGTAGAGGCGCAGATCACGGCCAACATCAGGGCCTATTGCCGGGGCACTGGTTTGGTGACGGCTAAGCAGATGGCGCGCTCTTTTTTGTGGCATGCTCTTTCCGAGACTTTGTTCTCGAACCACTCCTCTTCTGCACTTTTCCCTCTACTGGAGAGTTTGGTGGACTTGGGGAGGGTTGGTGAGATTACATGGGGCGAGGCGGGCTTAGCCGAGCTCTATTTTTCCATGAACAGGTTTAGCCGGGGCGTGGCCAGTTCCCTGGGATGCTTCGATTTTGCACTGGAGGTATGAGTTTATTGTTGTTTGTGGTTTAGCAGCTTATCATTTCTCCGTCTTCTTTTCTTTTGTTCTGAGCACTATCTGCTTTTTGTTGCAGGTGTGGTACTATAAGATCTTCCGGTGCCAGCCGTGTGACCGAGAGGATGAGGCCATGGTGGCCTACCCTGCTATGCTGGGCTGGGCTCATTCTTTGAGGAAGAGGAGGACGACCAAGGGGAAGCTCACCATTACATATCGGGATGTACAGGAGTTCCTGGAGAGGGATAGCCCGGCGGGGTTTGAGCTGTATCCCTGGGCTCGGTATGGTGATGACGAGCTCGAGGGCGGTCCCGTGGTGACACGGCAGAGGAAGATGCTGCGGGGCCTTACTTGTGATGTTATGTATATGGGGGGGATGGTCTTCTGGCAGCATGGTGTAGGCGAGCCCCCTGTGGTTCTGAGGGATCCGTCCTTCGGGATGATGCAACCTCGTGACATGGATGTGTTGGAGTACGAGAGGTACCTGGAGGGCGTGAGTGCCGAGGATTTCATCCTGCATGGCGAGGAGTACGAGGCCTTCATCAGGCGGAAGCTGAGGACGCCACAGGTGTTGGCAAGGGAAAGGCAGGATGGCCCACCACGTCCCCCAGATGTTCCGGTGCCTGGGCCGGACTTCACGTATATCCGCGGGGACTCTTCGAGGAGGAGGGTGTCGGTGCCCATCCCCGAGCAGGCTCTTGCTGCTTATTGGGTTGACTCGGATGCTCCGGTGAGTGTGCTTACTCTTTTCCATCTTGGCCTCTTTTCTGTATTTTTTTTGTCGAGTATGATTGTATCTCTTTAGTTGAGCATTTCTTTGGTTCTTTGCTTGCGTAGGTCTCGGGGAGATCCTTTGATACGCTGACCCGTCGGTTTATGGGGATGAGGTCGTTTGTTATATAAAATTTATTACCCTATCCCCAGAAGCCGATGCCTTCGAGGAGGTCTGTGGATACTCCTTCGTCGAGGGCTGAGCCAGGGTCACATCAGGAGGGACTGGTTCGGGGGCTGCATAGTCTAGATGCCGGGACGTCTTCAGGGGCCCAGAGGCCGCAGACTCTCCATCAATTCTTTCCTCCGCAGGATGTACAGGGGGAGGGTTCGTCTGCGCATCCTTTCTATGATCCTTTCAGTGGGTTCGATCCTTCAGAGTACTTCGAGTACTCGCCTCAAGAGGGGGTCCAGTATTCTGATGACGAGGGTGTGGTTGGCGAGTTTGCCGAGATGCCGAACTTCTCATTTGCGGAGGTTGATGATGATGAGTCGGAGTAGGGCTCATTTTCTTTCCCTCTTTCTATTGTTTTTTTTTTTTGTTTAGCAACAGACATTTTGTACCTGTAATAAAACACTTGTATATGCACAACAAAGTATTTTAATTGAGATTTAATGTTGTATTTTGTGATTCTCGGGGATTGACCTAGTAATTGTTGCTAGTTTATTTTGTGCATGTCACATGAGCCGGGAATGCATTTGTGGTTAGTGTATGATTGCCGAAAATGGCTTTGGCCAGGATTTTGGGCAGTTGCGGGTAGGGTCCCGTCGAGAGCAGTAGCTGTTTTGCAGTTTGTTGAAAATGCGGGGTCATGTTGCCAAGTGGTCCGCACGGGCCCATACAACATACAAAGTTGTCCGTGCGGATCCACCTTGCTTTTGGGGAGAAAATAAAAGTCATAGGATGTCTGGACTTCTCCCACTTCCCATTTGCAGTCATTTCGAGCTTTCTTCCCCATTTCTCTAGAAACCTCCATTTTTGGCATGGATTCTTCGTCCGTTCCGAGAGTTTTGCCGAGGCTTTCAAAGGAGCGGCAAGCATACTTCCTTGAGCGGCTCAAAATGTGGATGAGGCACCATGTGAGGCACAATAGGCGGGCGTTCGAGGTGAGATTTCGACTTTGCTCGGTTTGGTCCCTTAAGGAGTTAGTTCCTGATTGGGAATTGTTGCGGGCTGCTGTTAGTACCCGGTCCGAAAAAAGGGACTGAAGTGCAATTCGGGAAATTCAGGGACTAAACTGGCATTTGGAAGCTTTTGGACCAAGTTGGAATTTATTGAAAATTCAGGGACTAAAATGGAAATATGGAAATTTTGGACGAATTTGATATATAAAAATTCCTGGAATTAAATGAAAAATAAAATTCCAAAGAGCGAAGTGCAAAAGAAGTCATTATAGTGGCCAAAGTGCGACTGCAAAATCGCGGGACGAAACGAATAACTAATTATACAAATCAAGGCATTGCAAGTTGGCTAGCCAAACCAATTCAGGGCCAAGAGAAAAGGGGCCATGGCCGAAACCTTGTAGGGCCATTGCAAAGGGATGGTCGGCCAGTTGTAGCATTTGGGCCAAGGCAGAAGTGGTTGGGCCAAGACTAAAGAATCAATGTTTGGCCGATCGGCCCTATTCATTTAAGATAAGCTTTACTTATATTAAGTGCCGATCGAACCTTATTTTAAGTGCCGATCGGACCTTATTTTTAAGGCCGATCGACCCTTCCTTTTTTGTGCCGATCGACCCTTATATTTAAGGCCGATCGACCCTTCAGCTGGCCCAGCCCAATTACCGAAGCACTATAAATAGGGGTGCCCGGCTTCAGTTTTGAACACACAATTTATTCGGGAGAAACGAGATTACACTTGTTTTACCCGTATTTCTTCCCACACATTCTTCGAATCGCCCTAGATTCGATCCCAAAGTCTTGCTACAATTGGTAAGGCTCTTTTTAATATTTTTGTTCTCTATTATTATTATTGTCGTATTATAATATTTGCATGTTTATTTTAATTATGTCTTTATGCTAGATGTAGGACATTTTTAATAGATTTTTAATGCAATAGCCGAGGATGATCTAAGGTTTCGCCCAAAGAAACCCAATGGATCTAGGAACTATTTCTTTCCTTCCACCTTAGTTATAATTATCCCATGATCAACAATTCCCCAAGGATGAACGTTGATTAGTGCACCTTCCGAGGGCCTAACTCAAAGGTTCTAGGGTGTGATCATCAATTAATTCTTTCTCTCCCCTCCTCCTTATGCATGATCCCGTTTCTTCGATCTATTCCTGTAAACACCGCACACAACCAACACCCCACATGCTAGAAAGACCGATTCGTCGGGCAATAGGAGTGATAGCGTTTCTTCTTCTGTTGTAACTTGACCCCCGAACTCAATTAAATGTTTAGCCTTTTTTCAAAGCTTTGGCCTATATCAAAGTGGCGTGGCGACTCTCAAAATTAAACTAATATTTTAATATGGTTTAAAGCGAGTGTCACTAAATGAATATCCCATTTCGATTCGACTTTACATGATTATTTATTTTAAACCTCCGAATGCGCGTTGCATCGGGACGGGGTATTCACATTGGCGACTCAGCTGGGGACTGTTTTGAAATTTTTTCAAACTAAGTGGGTCAGACATTCGTTTTCTTGTTTGGTGTTGTATTTTACTTCCTTTTTCTTTTTCTTCTATTCTTAACTGTTGTATTGCATGCATGCATCTCATGTAAATAAAAAAATCTTTCTCTTTTTTCTTTTAAAAAAGAATTAGACTTTTTACCTCACACTACCACTAGAGTCCGTGTCACACTGCACAGACACCCTTAACCCTTCGGAGAAGCCAAAGTGCGGGAAGTGTGGTGATCATGTCGCCTCCCTTCTGAGTCTCACTTGGCCATCCACTCATCAGTGCGCTTCGGCTGCACGGTGGGAGCCTGAAACCTAACCCTTGTGTCACCCACTTTGCTAGGAGTACACTCCCCGTGACCGGTTGGTTTGACTAGCTTTTTCATGTAGACAATTAATAAGGTCTTTGTGTTAAGTCACTACGAGTTAATGATAAGTCAAGATCTATAGAGAGAAAAGAGCACTAAAAAATTGATTTTCCTTTTAAAGGACGTACCATGTATAGTTCGAATGCTTGATCTTGTCTTATCATGGGTCTGTAGTACTTTCCATAAATATCATATTAAATGTCTATATGAGACGGTTAGTCGTTAGGATCCACCACTTTAGGGCATTTAGTTAGTTGCGAAAAAGGGGTATCCCTTCCAACCAAGAGTAGGTTCTATAAAAAGTTTTTGTAAATAAAATGCTTAACTATCCTTCAATCTAGGACCCTTCAAAGTTCTACCTCTCATCTCTTGAACCTTCCATAGTCTGCTCCCTTAGCCTTAAAACCATCCATAGTTTAGATCCTTTATCTCTAGCACCCTTCAGCCAAAGACCAACCAAGGCCAATCCTCACCCGAGCCCAAATTAACCCACCTAGATCACCCTCATTTGACCAAGGATCGAGTCATCTTCCTCTTTTACATTCATCCCCCTCGAACTACGGTGACCTGAGACTCGTATCTTAAATGGTAAGGGTTACGTAGGCAACTCCAGCCCGGTCAAACTCAAAATTGTGGAGGTCAAATATTTTCTCAAGGATGCCTTAAGATTAATTATGAATCTAGTTCAACTCATTGGTTTGGCTCCGCCATATGTTCTTACAGAATTCCACATCATGTCTCTGGAGAAAAGCATTGAAGCCCTCAAAGAAGTCTCAAACATGAGGTTGGGAGTGATCAACCTCCTCAAAGACATGCATGAAATTGAGCAGCACCATTTGTCTTACATTCAGGAATACTTGAGAAGAGTTCCTCCTCCTGTTCAATTTCAGAGTCCCTACCATCCACATGCTTGTGATCCCACTTATGGTTCAACGCATCAGAATTTCTCATTCAGGAGGCCTGCTGTGGCCACCAACCAACGAAAGGCACCAATACCCGAGAAGAAGATCAACAAGGAACATTTTGATGACTTGGGAATGCCTGTGGGTGAGTTCTTCGACATTTTGGTGGGAAAGAGTTTGATCAAGCCACTTGAGAATTATGAACCGATAAACCCAAGGGAAGACTTAGATACATCCAAGTTTTGCAGATACCACAAGTACGCTGGGCATACCACTGACAAATGTGTGCAACTGAAACGCTCAATTCAAAGATTTATCAACCAAGGGAAGGCCCAAGGCCTCATTGATGAAGGAACCCTCACCCTTCGAGGGAAGATTTAGATTCATTCAGTCTTGTAGGTTCTAGTGTGTCTTTTTTACGTCCATTTTGGGCATTGATAAGTAATGTCCACTTTAGTTCAGTTACTTCAATAATAAAATAGTCTTTCTTTCTTTTCACTCTAGACTTGAGACATAATCTCGCATTACTTTCAAGAAGATTGTTTTATTTATAATTATCATTTGATTGCTAATCTCACTGATAAACTCACCGGCTAATAAAGTAAACAATGAATGAATGCTTTGATTGGAGTGAGCAACTCACTGTCCCTTCCTCATATACACCACCTCTATGCACCTTTCTCTCATATACTCCCTCCATACTCCACCATATACTTTTCATGCACTATCTCCAAACCCTCTCCTTGTACACACCCTCTATGCTCCCTCGAGCATACACTTCCCCAAATACACTCTCCCCCACTTAAACATCCTTTTCATATGATCAAGATAAGCAAAGACCGTTGTTGCTCATCATCAGAAAATAGCTGCTCACGCCACTGCAATTTAAAGAAGATGCAAGGAGTTGTTCTTATCCTTCACAAGTGCTACATGAATATCAACTTGGGGCTCACTGACCCCCCAAATCTCGCGTCTCCTCTGATTTTCCATTTGATCGATAAGCTTTCATTGAATATGCTCACATATCTTTCTCATGGTCTGAATATATTTTGCCTTACATTAATAAGTCGGTTAAATGAGTTTGCATTTATTTTAAAAGTACTCTTTTGAGAATGCTATCCAGTAGCGATTGAAGCTTGAACCTCTCACCATAGGAAGCCATAACCTTATCCTCACTAAATAATACCCTTTCATTTCAAGATCGACAAGTTTTGAAACCCTAAGGAAGAAGCCCATACTAGGGGCTCCCTTGACTCACAAAGCTCAAGAAAGGCGGAATGCAAAAGAAACTCATACAAGGGGCTCCCTCAAAGGGACCACCTCCAAGCCCAAGAGGGAAAAGGTAAACGCACCCTAAGGCATACACTAGGGGCTATCGCGAGCAAACAAATCCGAATGCTTTCCTCGTAAAGAGGGTGTCAAAAAAAAAAAAAAAAAAAAAAAAAAAAAAAACATCAAGTGAAAGTCATATCGTGATCAAGTTACCTGCTGAAATCACAACGAACTCGCGAGAAAAAGCAACAAAGATTCCCTCTTGGACGAATCCCGTAAACCAATTACAAAGTCCATCCTCTCACTTTTAGAGGATTCCATCACCACCCTTGACCTTATCAAAATCAAAGTTAACCTCACTCTTAGAGGTTCTGGAGAAGCAACAACAAGAAAATCCCTTCGCCTTAGAAATTCCAAACACATCCCTCAAGCCAACCTCTCAGCAAATGGCCTAGCCGACCTCTCACTTTAAGAGGTCATGTTAAGCATCACCCAATGGTCGATCGCATCCCAAAGACCAGCTACAACCTCTACCGGATGTCATTCTCATTCTGAGTCACTTGTTATCCTACGTGAGCATATTGCATACTCTCGCCAAGTTTAGGAACTCGTCCTATTCTTGAAATTCGTTCATTCAACTCCTCAAACACTGTCTGCAAAAGTCTCACTGGGGCTTCGCATCCGTGCCTCTCAGCGGCACTCCGGTAAAAGCAAGGAGACGCGCGCCAGGGACTACTCCCCTCGGCTTGCGAGAACGAAGGAACAATGAATCTTAACTCGAAAGACAGAAAAATAGAAGGGGCTATAATCAGTCAAATCCCAATTTTTTTTCCACTCCAGACTTGTTTCTTCCACTCCAATCTTTTCCTTTTTCTCCCTCCAATCTTTTTTCTATTTTTCATTCTTTCCCATAAAGAAGATCAATGCAGTGGCAGCCTGCACGAAAATTACCACCAAACAGCCCAGAGCAGCAAGCAACAACGGAACATCCTTCTCCTTCCAAAAGTCAAGCCAGATTTCCAACTTCTAATCAAAGCAGTCATTATTTGTTTACTTATATAATTGGAATTTGATAAACCAATCAGTGAGGTCCATTCTCGAGCAATCAAAACATAATTCTGAATAAAACAAGTCTTCAAATGTCTCGACAAGTCTTCTTTTCTACAATCTAGGAAGAGCCAAACACTGTCTTTACGTCGGCGGGGGCTTCCATACACTTTTCTACACCTAGTGATGCTTATACTCTCCCAAAAGAGTCAACCCCAAAAGCGAGAGTGTCATACACGAATTCGGGATCCATTCCCACTTTCGAAAAAATGTGCTCCTGCACATATGCATTCCGAGTCTTTGTCAGTAGTGATTGACTATTGTTCAAAACGAGGGGTCGCCTCCATGGCCGCAAGATGACTCATGCTGCAATAGGGATACATTAAATCTCTCCAAGCCGGGGCTTTTGTTAAGCTGTTCTCTCGGGCTTTCTTTACCGAGATTCCCTTCGGGTTTGCTTTGCATCATCAAGCTGAGGCTTCACCATTCCCTTCGGGTTTGCTTTGCATTATCGGCGGGGCTTCGCCAAAGTCACTTCATCAAACATTGAGGCTCCCCTCAATGGAAATGGGTCGACTATGTGATTCTTCAGAAAAGGCCAAGGGCTCTAACAAGAATCGTGGCTCCAACGAAGTCATATCTAGCAAGAAGGGCATCCCTTGTCATCAAGATCAGCATGTGGCAAACTCTTTGAGTTAGTTAGAAATATAATTAATCATAAGGCCTCCTTATCAAAATAACATACTTTCAAAATGCCACCCTCTTTGTCACCTTGTTTACAAAATCACTCTTTGGTCTCCACAAATTTTCAAAACTCTTCAAGTCTACCAAAGACGCCTCTCTGTGACTCTCAAGATGACTCGGTCCTACCCCTTATCTCTGGACATCAAACTTATCCAACCCCATCTTCTATCATAAAACACCTACTCAGCCTCGCCCTGCTTAAACCATAACCTTTTTCCTCAAATTGCCTTGTTCAGAAGGTGCCACAAATCTAAACCCTAGCCTCAAGCCTAGGTGACCAAAAACCTCTCAAAACCCTAGCTTCAAGCCTAGGAGACAAGTACCTTTCTAAACCATAGCCTCAAGCCTAGGAGACAAGTACCTTTCTAAACCCTAGCCTCAAGCCTAGGAGACAAGTACCTTTCTAAACCCTAGCCTCAAGCCTAGGTGACAAATGCCTCCCAAAACCCTAGCTTCGAGCCTAAACCCCTCTCTAAACCATAGGGTAACTGCCTTATACGTCAATTTATAGGATAACTTTTCATTGCAATGTACAAAATAGAAAATAGAAACATTCAAATTAACTCATTAAGCTTGTACATAAAGCATTTGCATTACATCAGTGAGTCAGCATAAAAAATAGAGTCTGCATGCTTCTTTCCTACTTTTTCCCTACAGGTACTACAAAATAAAAAGTCCTAAAGACCCCGACGGGAGGTCGAAGCGCGACCACGAGAAAATCTGGATGTCGAGCTACCTTCATCATGGGATCTCCATCTCCGCTGCGCCGGATCCACGTCCACTGACCTCCGGGATTGTCAGGAAAGTGCCTGCACTGCACTCCTCAGCAGACGGCTCAGTACATTGGTCTGCCTCACAGCCCGCACATAAGAATCTCGGGTGACCTACATAATCAGGCGCGAGAGTTACACCATGGCTAAAACATAATGATCGATGCATAAGAAGGAAAAGTAAGAGGTATACCCCGCCGGCACCGCCTGGAGGAAGCTGAGCACCCTCGACCTCGTCAGCCTCTGTGGGTGTCAAGTCTACCCTCACCTCCCCGTCGGCCATATGCACAAAGAAATGGTCGGGAAATGGAGGCATATCTGCAATCTCAGGATGTCCAGAACCCATCGGCTCGGGGATAACCAAACCTTGCCCCCCTATACCAGCAGCCTCGGCAGCCTCAGCAGTCCGTCTCACCACCTGCGGTGATCTCAGAAAAAGCTCCACAAAGTCCACATAGCCCATATCAAGCCGGGCGATAGCGGGGACCCCAAGTAGATACTCCGCCCTCCTCGCCAATCGGTTCGGATACCACATGTTCCTGGGAGGATGTTGGGGCGCATAAAGCGGAGCCCACGCATAGTGCTGTCTCGCCACCCGCTCACCCAAGTACATCTCATCAGCAAGCAGTCCAACCAACAATCTGCGGGAAGCAGTCACATCCCGGACATCACTAACCATCTCTGAGGCCTCAGGAGTCCATGGGTAGAGCAAAAACTCGGGCCTACTGGGACCATCAAGAACAGCCCTCAGCTCGGACTCACGAACCGTCTTCGGGAACCCCTCAATCCGATTCTCCTTCCTCCAGTAGCGCAAGATGGGCACATCCCGAGTCTGGTCCCGCAAAGTGAACGGCGCGACGCCGAAAATCTCATAGACCCATGCCTGTAAAAGACACGGAAAGCAGATATTTATAAAGGCAGAAAGACAAGTAACAAGTAAGAGGACCATGAAAATGATAAAAGTTGGCATACCTCCAAAACAAACTGAAAAGCATCAAAAGAAGAGGTATTGGACCTCGAGACAGTATCAAGGGCCCGATACAGCTCGGCCAAGCCGGCCCCTCCCCAAGAGATATCTCGCACTAAGCTCAAATCAGTCAAGGCACCCAACAAAGAGAATCGGCACACTGGGCCCGAGTTGGGGAAGAGCGCTACTGAGAATCCATACCAAAGGAATCCCCTGACAAGTGCGTCAAGCCCGTGCTTGGCCAGCCTGTGCTTGATCAATAGCGACCACTAACCGGCTGTACAACCTCCCCGCATCAACACCGAAATTTACTCGAGCCTAAGCTAGCGCCAAGCAGTGAATCGACGAGCCGGATCGGCATGAAGGGTATCATCAAAAGGCAATGCTATGTCCGTGAACCTCAATCCAGTAAGGACGGCAAAGTCTGTAGGAGTGATCGTGGCCTCACCCCAACTCAAATGGAAGGTATGTGTCGTGTCCCACCAAAACTCCCGACACGCCTTCACAACCGCAGTGCACTTCCTGGTCTGGCCCATCTGCAGGACCATGTCAAAAAGGGGGCCAACTCCAAGCTCTGTACTCGCTCCCGAGGACTACCCTCACCGGCCGGCAAGGCCGCCCACAACTCTCAGGCCGCCTTAAGGGAGGCTGCGTCCCTTCATCTTCTTCCCATGCGGAGTAAACACGGCACGGTATGTGTCATTACTCGCATTTAAAATAATAAACACTTTGTACATGCATGAAATATTTTTGTTAAATAAAAAATTCTTTACCTTCATCCCAGACGCGGGAGCGAAGACCCGGTGGATCCATGAAAAGACAAGCCCGGATAAAAGTCGGATTTGGTTGTACAACAGAAAATGCAGCCTCGAGGGACGATAATTGCGCAAAGCCCGCCGCCTCCTAGCCTCAACGTCCCCGCCGGCGTCACTCCTATCACTCTCCCCGGCGTCGGGATAACCTTCCTCTTCATCATCATCGCCGCCGCCATTGCTGCCACCATTGCCGCTATGCCCGCCACCACTGCCGCCATGACTGCCGCTGCCACCTCCGCCATGGCTGCCTTCATCACCGCCACCATAACCTCCATGGCTGCCATCATCACCACCTCCACAACCTCCATAACCACCATCAAAACCACCACCCATATTGCCATAACCACCCCTAAAACTACCAGAACCGTGGCTGCCCCCGGCACTATGGCCACTAGCACCAACTCCTCTGCCATAGCCAAGGAAAGCATCACCCATACCAATGTCGCCGGAATACGAGCCCAAAGGTTGATGATCTGGGCGACCCATCATGGAAATCACATCGTTGACCCAATCTGGAGGATTATCCATGGCAAGATCTTCACGAAATCGGCACAAAACAAACGAAATAATTTTCAGGCGAGAAAGCTTCAGAAACTCGACGGAGAAGAAGAGGCGTAAAAAAGAAGAAGGAGACCAGCAGATTTAAAGGCCGATCGGCCGGGAAACTGGCCAATAAGAAGAAGGACCGATCGGCCCTTGATTTTGTGTTTCTTCTGATCGAGCGAACGGTCCAGATCTCATCTCAGCAGGCGGATCCGCGTCGATCGTCCTTAGCCAATCAGGAGGAAGGGCCGATCGACCCTTTCTCTTCCCTACCTCGACACGCGTCTCCTCGGTCCAAGCGGTTTACCAGATATTTAATACCTCCCGTTTTTCAAAAAACTCTTACTCCTTTTATTTTTATATAACTCAAATCTTTTTTATTTTATTATTTATAATTCAAATTTCTATTTTTTCGGGGTGACTCCCACAGAGTCAAATTTCTATTTTTTCGGGGTGACTCCCACAGAGTCAAATTTCTATTTTTCGGGGTGACTCCCACAGAGTCAAATTTCTATTTTTTCGGGGTGACTCCCACAGAGTCAAATTTCTATTTTTCGGGGTGACTCCACGAGAGTCAAATTTCTATTTTTTCGGGTGACTCCCACGAGTCAAATTTCTATTTTTCGGGGTGACTCCCACGAGTCAAATTTCTATTTTCGGGTGACTCCCACGAGTCAAATTTCTATTTTTTCGGGGTGACTCCCACGAGTCAAATTTCTATTTTTCGGGGTGACTCCCGCAGAGTCAAATTTCTATTTTTTCGGGATGACTCCTGAGTCAAATTTCTATTTTCGGGGTGACTCCCACGAGTCAAATTTCTATTTTTCGGGTGACTCCCACAGAGTCAAATTTCTATTTTCGGGTGACTCCGCAGAGTCAAATTTCTATTGTTTTCGGGGTGACTCCCACAGAGTCAAAATTATTCTTTTTCGGGGTGACTCCCACAGAGTCAAAATTATTCTTTTTCGGGGTGACTCCCACAGAGTCAAATTTCTATTTTTTCCGGGTAACTCCCACAGAGTTAAAATTCATATTCTTGGGTGACGACCGCGAGTCGAGACGTTGGGGTGACGGCCGAGAAGTCGACGTTGGGTGACGACCGCAGAGTCGACGTTGGGTGACGACCGCAGAGTCAGACGTTGGGTGACGACCGCAGAGTCAGACGTTGGGTGACGACCGCACAGTCAGATGTTGAGTGATTCCCACACAATCATATCTTCGGTTTGAGACGCCGCACGTCCGCCATTCTCGGGTACTAAACGCCCACTCTTTCTGAACTACGACTTGGCTTGATTCCTCCTGGGATACGTAGGTAGCCCGACCTGGGTTCAGCCGCTCGACCTACCTGGTCATCTTCCATTTGTGACTCGGCTCGAGTCCAAACCTCACATCCGCAAAATCATTGTCTTACCTCACGAAATCCCTTTTTCGGGACGGATCCTATTTTTATCGTCGACCCCACTTGTCTTACAAGAAGCGTCGCCGAGGGCTACTGTTAGTACCCGGTTCGAAAAAAGGGGCGAAGTGCAATTCGGGAAATTCGGGGACTAAGCGGCATTTGGAAGCTTTTGGACCAAGTTGGAATTTATTGAAAATTCAGGGACTAAAATGGAAATATGGAAATTTTGGACGAATTTGATATATAAAAATTCCTGGGATTAAATGAAAAATAAAATTCCAAAGAGCGAAGTGCAAAAGAAGTCATTATAGTGGCCAAAGTGCGACTGCAAAATCGCGGGACGAAACGAATAACTAATTATACAAATCAAGGCATTGCAAGTTGGCTGGCCAAACCAATTCAGGGCCAAGAGAAAAGGGGCCATGGCCGAGCACTGTAGGGCCATTGCAAAGGGATGGTCGGCCAGTTGTAGCATTTGGGCCAAGGCAGAAGTGGTTGGGCCAAGACTAAAGAATCAATGTTTGGCCGATCGGCCCAATTCATTTAAGATAAGCTTTACTTATATTAAGTGCCGATCGAACCTTATTTTAAGTGCCGATCGGACCTTATTTTTAAGGCCGATCGACCCTTCCTTTTTTGTGCCGATCGACCCTTATATTTAAGGCCGATCGACCCTTCAGCTGGCCCAGCCCAATTACCGAAGCACTATAAATAGGGGTGCCCGGCTTCAGTTTTTCACACACAATTTATTCGGGAGAAACGAGATTACACTTGTTTTACCCGTATTTCTTCCCACATTCTTCGAATCGCCCTAGATTCGATCCCAAAGTCTTGCTACAATTGGTAAGGCTCTTTTTAATATTTTTGTTCTCTATTATTATTATTGTCGTATTATAATATTTGCATGTTTATTTTAATTATGTCTTTATGCTAGATGTAGGACATTTTTAATAGATTTTTAATGCAATAGCCGAGGATGATCTAAGGTTTCGCCCAAAGAAACCCAATGGATCTAGGAACTATTTCTTTCCTTCCACCTTAGTTATAATTATCCCATGATCAACAATTCCCCAAGGATGAACGTTGATTAGTGCACCTTTGAGGGCCTAACTCAAAGGTTCTAGGGTGTGATCATCAATTAATTCTTTCTCTCCCCTCCTCCTTATGCATGATCCCGTTTCTTCGATCTATTCCTGTAAACACCGCACACAACCAACACCCCACATGCTAGAAAGACCGATTCGTCGGGCAATAGGAGTGATAGCGTTTCTTCTTCTGTTGTAACTTGACCCCCGAACCCAATTAAATGTTTAGCCTTTTTTCAAAGCTTTGGGCTATATCAAAGTGGAGTGGCGACTCTCAAAATTAAACTAATATTTTAATATGGTTTAAAGCGAGTGTCACTAAATGAATATCCCATTTCGATTCGACTTTACATGATTATTTATTTTAAACCTCCGAATGCGCGTTGCATCGGGACGGGGTATTCACAGCTGCCGCGAAGTTCTGGGATGTTAGGAGGCATGTATATAGCTTCTCCTATAATGAAGTGACGCGCACCTTTGAGGATTTTTGGGCTTTGATTGGAGGACCGGAGGTGGAGGCCATCTCGCTTCTTGTGATTGGCGGTGTAGCCGTGAGCGTGAAGCTCGCATGCTTCCTTCTATATTCCGTCGCTCGTTTCCCGGCAGTTTGGGATGAGGCAGAAGCCTTCGCTGGGCTGGGATGACATCGCCACTGCAGAGGTAGCTTCTCTTTGTATGGAAGCTACAGATGATCTTTTGTATTTTCTGAGGGTATGGAAGTATTTTGCTTTCCCTTCTATGGTGCTCCTTCGACATCGGGAGAGCGTTGTGTTGACCACCGAGTACTTGGATTGGTACGAGCAGCATGTCGGGCAGTCCCAAGTGGTTTTGGGAAGCAGGCGTGAAGCGATTATGGGGCAAGGTTGCCGTTCTAGCTATAGCCTTAGGAGTGACGAAGCCTGGTCTAACCCTCAGAATGTGACAGGAGACGCTTTATTTGACTATGAGGCCAGAGTTGACCGACTGACGGAGAGAGATCCCCTTTTGCAGACTCGCAGGGAGGAGTCAGGGTCGAGGCACGGGCGAATGAAGCACTGCGAGCTGCTGGATTGTTTGACTCTATGGGGAGGACCCCTATTCTAGGAATGAGAGAGACAGAGTTGGCTCGCGTGGAGCAAAAGAAGACTCGCCGAGGACGAGGGAAGAAAGGGAAGAATGGCAAGGGGACAAGAGCAGATGGCGCGGAGTGACCTCCTAAGTATCCATTCATTGCATTGCAGACACATTATTTGTTAAATGTATTAAGCTATCTTTTTGCATGTTGTGAACTTGAGAGTAGACCGTGCTTGAACTCATCAAGAAATGTTGTAATCGTTAGTGATTTGTGATTTACTTTTAAAGCTTTGTCGAGATGCAAGATCTCTTGTTCGCTTTTGTTTCTTTTGTGAGCCTTGGCGACGTCCAACTTCAGACCTTTCTGTTGTATTTGTGGACTGAAGCAGTCTGAGCCTTGACGGCATCCCTTTTTGTTTGGGTTTTGTGTTTGGATGGGAAGGTTGGGTGATCCCTTGACAAGTCGTTTTGACGGTCTTTTGAGTGACTCCCTTGTTTCCTGTTTGTCGAAGCTGGGTCCTTGACCTCTTTTTTTGTAGCTTCTGCTTGAGTTTTTTTTTTTTTTGAAAGCTTCTGCTTGGGCTCTTTTTTTTTTAAGATTCTGCTTGAGCTGTTTGTTTTTTTTTTGATACGTGTGAGGGCGAAGGCAAGCCCCTAGCTTGGAGTTGACATGGGCCAGTCTTTTGATGCTGAGTGACCTTTTGTTGTCCTTTGATGTTGCCGCCGTCGTTTGACTTGGTCAAGGTGATGGTGGGGGCATGTTTTGGAAAGTGTATAGTTTGATGGAGGTCTTGGTTGACATTCAAACTTTTTTATTTTTTGTGTGTTTTTAGACCGGACCAATTAAGGTTGCCTACGTTCCCCCCGGACTAGAGGGCTCAGGTCTGCGTAGTTCGACACTACAAGGAGTGCCAAGAGATGCACAGTTGATCTTCTTTAGGCGAAGTATCTGCGAAGTTTGCTTCCGTTGACTGGATTCATGAAGGGATTGCCGTCTAGGTCTGTCAGCTTCATGGCACCTCCGGAGAAGATCTTTTGAACCACGAAAGGGCCAATCCATGTTGGTTCCCACTTTCCCAGTGGGTTGGTTCGAGTGGGAGACTTGATGTCTCGGGACTTGACTTTCTTGTCGAAAGCTCTAGCCATTCTGCTTTGGTAGGCTCGGATGTGCTCCATGGCCTTTAGTCATCGCTCGTCTAGCAGAGCCAATTCGTCGTGTCGGCTTCAGAGCCATTCGACTTCATTGATCTCGTTTTCCAACAGTACTCGAAGTGAGGGAATTTCCAATTCAACGGGCAGTACTAATTCCATCCCATATGTCAGGGAGAATGGAGTTTCTCCCGTGGCTGTTCGGCGATGTTCGGTAGCCCCAAAGTGCAAGGTGCGGCTTCTCGGGCCAATCACGTCCTCGGGTGGTCATTTTCGGATGATCCTTTCGAGGGTCTTGTTTCTTTGCTTCTCTTTGCGCCGTTTGTTTGTGGCCTGTAGGGAGAAGACTTGTGACGTGTGACCTTGAATTCGACCTGCAGTCTGTCGCATTCTCCTTCGAAGTGGGATCCGTTGTCTGATATGACCACGTTCGGGATGCCGTATCGGCATATGATGTTCTCCTTGAGGAAATGTGCGACCTTCCTGGAAGTGAGCACTTTGTATGACTTGGCTTCGACCCATTTTGTGAAGTAGATGATGGCTACCAAGACGAATTCTGACCGTTGCTGCCTGGCGGAGCGATCTTCCCGATAACGTCAATTCCCCAAGTGGCGAAGGGCCAGGGCGTAGTCATGCAGTAGAGATTGTGAAGAGGTAGATGATTGAGGTTGGAGAACTGTGGCACTTATCGCAGCTTCGGACAAAGTGGGTGCAGTCTGGGCTCTGGCGTTCATGTGGGGGCCGCAAGTCCCATTGTGGACTTCGTTCATGAGCTCATTTGCTTTTTTCCTGGCTGATGCAGCGTAGGAGTGGTCCCTGGTAGTGCTTTTTGTATAGCATGTCTCCAAGGATGACAAAGTGAGAGGCGAGGCATTTTAGGGCCATGATGCTCTTGGCTTTGACTCCTTTCTTGCGTTAGCCTTCCTCCTTCATGAAGGCGGTTTCCCCGTTCTTGGGGTATTGGAAGATCTAATTGTACCACGGCTCATTGATGGGCTCGGGTTCTGGTTCGATCTCGCAGCAGTATGCGGGAATTTCTTTTCTTCTCACTTTGAATGGCTTGATTTCCTTTCCTTCGGGGATTTCCACCAGTGAATCCAAGGTGTCTGCAAACCGGTTCCGATCTCTTGGAAAGTAGTGGAAGGTGACCTCTTTGAATTGCTTGATGAGGTCTTCCATGCAGGCGTGGTATTTTTGCAAGCCTGGGTCTATTGTTTTCCATTTGTTGGAAACCTGATTGATGATCAGGGCTGAATCCCCTTAGACCTCGAGTTTCTGGACATTCCTTTCGAGTGTGGCCTCTTGTCCGGCAGCGCAGGCTTCGTATTCGACAGCATTGTTGGTTACCTCAAAATTCAACTTTTTGGCGATTGGGGTGCGCTCGTCCTTTGGGTCAACCAAGAGCATACCAATGTCGTTTCATCTTTTGTTGGATGCTCCGTCAAAGAACAACTGCCATCGGTTTTCACCTTCGAGTGTGAAGATTCCCTCGTCTGGAAATTGTGGTTCGGGACCTTGGGCCTCGTCGGTTGGGAAGTTGGCCAGTTGCTCGGCCCTTACCCGTCCCTTGATTGACTTTTGGTTCACGTACTTGATGTTAAACTCCGCTAGGAAGAAGGACCATTTGGCCAGCCTCATTGACAGTGATGGTTTGTCGAAGAGGTACTTGACTGGGTCCATTTTGGAGACCAGGTGCACTGTATGCAACTGCATGTAGTGTCGTAGTTTTCCGACAACCCATACTAGAGCTGCGCAGGTTTTCTCGAGGGCTGAGTAGTTGAGTTTTCTGCCTTGAAACTTTCGACTGGCGAAGTATATGGCGTTCTCGACTCGTGACTCTTTCTTTTCTTGACAGAGCATGGCTCCGATTGCGGTGTCGGTCACAGTTAGGTATAGCAAGAGTGGCTTCTCCACATGGGGAGGACAGAGGATCGGAGGACTCATAAGGTATGCCTTTATCTTTTTGAAGGCATCTTGGCATCCCAAGTTCCATTCGATGTCTGCATTTTTCTTCATTAGTCTGAAGATTGGCTCGCACATGGAGGTCAGCTGATTGACAAAGCGGCTGATGTACTACAGGCGGCCCATGAAGCTTTTTACTTCCGTTTGGGTTTGCGGTGGTCTCATTTCGATTATGGCCTTGATCTTCTGAGGATCAACTTCGATGCCTCGCTCGGTGACCATGTATCCTAAGACTTTGCCTCGGATGACTCCAAATGTGCATTTGGCAGGGTTTAACCTCATTGAGTGTTTCCGGAGTCGATTGAAGAACTTTCTCAGGTCAGTGAGGTGTTGTCCATCTGATCCCTTTGAGTGGATGATCATGTCAGGGACGTATACTTCAATCTCTTTGTGGATCATGTCGTGGAAGAGGGCGGTCGCTGCCCGTTGGTAGGTAGCCCCAGCGTTCTTTAGTCCGAACGGCATCACTGTGTAGCAGTAGGTTCCCCAGGGGGTTGTGAAGGCTATTTTTTCTTGGTCTTCTTCGGCCATCTTGATTTGATTGTAGCCGGCGAACCCGTCCACGAAGGACTTAACCTCGAAATTGGTCGTAGTGTCTACCAACATGTCTATGTTTGGTAGTGGAAAGTCGTCCTTGGGACTTGCTTTGTTGAGATCTCGGAAGTCCACGCAGCAGCGTACTTTTCCGTTGGCCTTGGTGACCGTGACTATGTTGGAGAGCCATGTCGGGTATTCGATCACCCTTATGAAGCTGACACGGAGCATCTTTTCGATCTCTTCCTTGACTTGTAAAGACCATTCTGGCTTGATTCGGCGTAGCTTTTGCTTGATGGGCTTAGCCTCGGGATTCAAGGGAATCCGATGTTCCACTATGGCTGGATCTAAGCCGGGCATGTCTCGGTAAGACCAAGCGAATACGTCCACAAATTCTTTGAGCAGTGCAGTCAATGCGTTTTGCTCAGCGCCGGTGAAAAAAATTCCGATTTGCGTCTCTTTTGGCTCTTCAGCAGTTCCCAAATTCACTTTGGTTAAAGCCTCCTCGGCAGCTTGGGTCCGGTTTTTCTCTCGTTTGACAACATGCTTAAAGATGTGTTTAATATATTGTTCGTTTAATGTGTCTGCTTCTTTATCAAGTGAATCGTTATTAACTGTTTGTGTGTTAGTTAATTTATCAGTTGTTAAAGATGCAATGAGAGGATACTCGGAAAGGTCGAAACTTTCATTAAGAGCATATGGGAATACATTATTGGCAATGAGTTCGTAATCTTCTGGCGTAAGGCCATCAGATGACTCGAGAGACTCAAATTCAAAGACAATGGACTCAGAATGGGTTTTGACTCTGGACTCTAGGACGCGAGGGGTTAGACCAAGTTGTTCGATCATGTCCTTCTTGCTGGCGGCAGGTCCGGAGAAGGTGGCCCAATTTTTGAGTGGCAATGTTGTTGAGCTTGAAAGGAGGCGAGGGTCAAAAGGCTTCATGATGCTGTTCCCAATCACTACCATGGAGTTATCAGAAACAAAATCGATTAGGTCTGGCACCTCGATTTCTTCACTGAAGAGTTGGTGGAGCAATGGCTCATTCCAGGCATCGTCTGCGTAGTCTTCCGTTCTTGTCTTGGGCATTGCTAGTTCGAATGCAGACTCGTCCCGCTTGTTTGTGGCAGGGATGTTGACAGAGAGTTTTTCGAGTTCTTCTGCCAAAGAGGGGGGTTTCCCGAACCAGAATTCATTATGAATAGTGGTGGTGGTGGGTCCCGGCAGAGTTGGTGCATCGAGAAATGCTCTTCTGACTAGGTTTGGATCGAGGCCTCTTAACCTTTCCAGGCTTTGTTAGAGTTTGTACATTGCTGTCGACCAATTTTGTTTGGCGTTGATCAGCTCTGTCCTTTTCTGTGTTTTCATTCAAACTGCCAGTTTTCTTGTGAAGTACCGGGCCATGTCGAAGTTGTAAGGGCAGAGGTCGGAGATTGCGTGCAAGCCTCTTTTGTCAGTAGCGGAGCGCTTCCGTGCAACTTTTCTGTTTTCCGCAGCGTCCTTGGGAGTGAGAAAGTATCCTAGGCCATGGAGGGTATTTTGTTCCTTGACCTTGATGATTTGTTGGGTACCTTGATGGCGTTTTCCCAAACCAAGCCCCGGGATGTAGTTCATGAGCTTCATCATCTTCATGGTAGGAGGGATCCGGTCCCAAGTCAGGGGCAGGTCTATGTGGCATACCTAGGCTTTTGGGCTTTCGACTGTGAACCCCGTCAGCATCATGCCGTCGTTGTCGTGTTTGATTTCCAGGACCGGGAAGCCGTTTGTGTCGGTCCCCTCGGTGGTTATGCTGTTACCATAGATGATGGTGAGATCCGTTCCTTGGACGAATTCTACGCACTGGTGTAGGGTAGATGCCACCCCATTGATCTGGTGTAGCCAAAGGCGTCCCAAGATGGCAGTGAATGTGATCGGGATGTCGATGACTTGGAAGTCTATCGGGATCATCTCATTTCCAAACCATAGGTTCAGTGTGGCTATCCCCAAAACGGAGCGAGATGTTGAGTGGTATGCTTTGATTGTCTGAGTTGAGGGCTTCAGATCAGTTGGCTTGATCCCTAGCAAGTCCATCATTTTGGATGGGAGGACGTTCATGGCTGATCCCCCGTCTACCAAGACTCAAGGGAGGCGGCGCTTGTCCAGTTGGACTGTTATATAGAGAGGCTCATTGTGGTCAGCCCCAAATTTTGGGAGGTCGAGCTCCGTGAAAGTGATGATATTGCTGTAGTGAACGTTGCCGATCATCTGGACCACTTCATCTGGTGTCACGGTGATAGGTATCATGGTTTGGGCCAGGCTTTCCTCCAACTTGAGTTTGTGCGGGTAAGAGGAAGTTAGTAAGGACCAAAGGGATATGTTAGCCTGGGTACGCTTGAGCTGAGTTAAGATAGGGTCTTCAGCCTTTGGGTCAAGAGTTTTGGCTTCTTTGGCGTAGGGGCCCTTTTCGATTCGAGGCTCAGGCATGGCTGGCCTTTTGTCTGTTCTTGGAGGATTCACTGGGATTTGACCGGAACGTGTCAGTATGTTCACCTCTGGCTTTGCTTCTTTGCTTGTCTCTCCTATTTATGTCATGGAGGGCCTTGGTTGGCGTAGGGCCATGCTTCACATTTCAGTTCGTTCAACGTTATTGCTTTTGTTAAAGTGTCAACAGTGGCTTTGATATCTTCCCAAGACAGGGGTTGGGGTATCTGAACCCTCAGGCTGTTGGTGGCTGTGCGGAGCTCGTCCCAGCTAATCATGGAGCAGAAGTTGCTGTGATCTTGCGTAGAGCTAGGCTGAGGAGATTTGCTGGAGTAGATGACGTAGTAGTCAAACTTTCCTGACGGTTCTCCGAGGGCTCCGACTGTGGGATCGCCGACTTCGTATCTCTTCTTCAGTTTTCGTTGAGAAGTGGGTTTCTTCTTTCTTGGAGGGCGATCCTCGTTTATTTCGTCTTGGAATTCCATTTCCAGACAAGCGGTGCAATCGCAGATGTCCCACCAGATGTGTTCATCATTCTGTGGTGGTATTGGGACCTCGGGATGTTGACTGGGCACGTCATCCCCTGGGGGGTCTTGTGGTTTTTTGTCATAGCTGCAGGGTTCATATGAGGGTAAGAGATTGAATTCCGGGAGACAATGAGAGACGTTAGGAGCTGAGGGAGCGGGTATGTCTTTGGGAGTCTCAGGTGGTTGGGGGGTGGCCAATGCGGCGTAATGGTGCGTGGCAACTTCGATCCAGGCCTTTTGCTCCCCTTGGCATTTTTCGAGGGCTATGACAGCTTGCCACACTTCCTCCATTGTCGGGAAGTTTCTCGGGGGTAAGGTCCCGTTTTCCTCGTTGTTATCCGCCAATCTGGCCATGGGGAGTTGATGGACTACCCTGGTGGCTGTACTGGGAAGGATGTTGGACCTTGTGGCTTTGACACTGGGAGAATAGTTCCCGAGTACTTTCGATCACTCTCGGTTTGCTGGAGGGGGTGACGGGTAAGGTTTAGACATGGGAAGGCCTTTTGGATAAAGGAGGGAAAGCTCATGTGACATGCAATTTCCGTTATTTATTGATGATTTTTTTTGTTTTTATTTACTTAAAACAGTGTTTTCTCAGAATCCTAGGTAGGTTGGAAAAGATTGCTCTTCTTTTTCGCAACTATGCTAGATCCTGAGCAGTGGAGACCATTTGTGCATCTATAAGCCCCTCGTTTTGCATCTGTATTTCGACATCCCGAGGTGGATAGCCCCGGTCGAGAGTCCTATAGGGCAAGCGGTTTCCACCGGCCTAAAATACTAAGGACCGAGCCTGTCATGTTCGTTTTAATGCGTTAGCCATGTGAATAGTCTGAAACGAGCCGGCACCGAGTCAAGATCTGAGTCGAGAGTTCGGCATGACCTCTCTTTACCTTTCGCTTGCGCGAGGATGCAGTGACGTTAGGCGTTGGGTGGGTCATATTGTCATGGCTTGACGTATTAAAGGCTTGATGACATGGTGTCACGTGGGCATGGATGTATATCCGGGACGGGAATATCATCTGGGTGTAGCTTCGGAAATCAAGATCGGGTCAAGATTTTAGCATGACCTTTCATCGCTTTGCTTGCGCAAGGGATCTTGAGTTTTGAGCTTCGGCCCAGAAAAATGGCCGGCATGGGATATGTATCCAGGCTGTATGACACGGACTGGGTAAAAACCAACCGAGTCTGGATAGAGTGTGACGCAAGCTTGCAGGGTTGACACTGGCTAGGATGGGATGTTTGGAATGATCCCATGCTCGTCCGAGAGGCGTAGGAAGGCCAAACGAACTGCAACTGAGACCACCCCGGGTTAAGGGTTATAGAGTGCAGTGTATCCGAGGCAGCAAGTGCGCGTAGTGTGCGGTGTACCGAGGCAGCAGTGCGAGTAGTGTGCGGTCACTAAAATTCTTTTTCTGAGTAAAACAAAAGTTTTTTATTTTTTTGAAGAATTTTAAATGTATGTACACAGATGTATATTGATGCATTTTTTTGTATTTTTATTTTTTTTTGTAAAATAAAAATTTAAAGCACATGCACACACACACACACAACAGTTAAAGAAAGGGGTAAAATGAAAGTTTGACCCTCATCATCGTTTTAAAAATCTTTTGTTTTTCTTTAAAAGTTTTTAAAACAAAAAATATCCCCAGCGGAGTCACCAACTGAAATTACCCGGATCGGCTCGCGCGCGGGTGCCCCGGCATCTGGCATCGGTCAGTCGGGACCGTAAGTCGCTGCGTTTTTCGCTCGTAGAGTCGCCACGCCGTTTTGATTTAGCCCAAAACATTGAGAAAAGGCTTAGTTTAAAAAACTGTTGTTGTGTGATGAGATTTTGAGTTCGGAGGTCATGTTACGCCTAGGGA
This sequence comes from Adenophora triphylla var. japonica, assembly GCA_022495995.1. Taxonomy (NCBI): domain Eukaryota; kingdom Viridiplantae; phylum Streptophyta; class Magnoliopsida; order Asterales; family Campanulaceae; genus Adenophora; species Adenophora triphylla. The sequence goes on along the minus strand of JAFEMH010004122.1, from coordinate 89,433 downwards.
AGAGAATGTTAGAGCTCACCCGAGTCGCCTCATAAAAACGAGTCTTTCGGTACCCCTTCTTTCTTTAAAAATTGTGTGTGTGTATGTGCTTTTAAAAATGCATGATGTATATAATGTCTACATCGTACACTATGTATTGAAATGTATTGAAATAGTGTAGGAAGGAAGCCTTACCAATGTTGGTTCATGTCTGTCTACCGCGGGAGAATAGTGTTTGAGTGTTGAATAGTGTTCCGGGACTGACCGGGATGGCGTCAGGATGTGTCGGTTGTCTGCGGACAGAGCTTACCCGTGCCTCGAGATTGTCAGGTGTGTACTCTGGCAGAATTTCGGCGTGCCTTGGGATCGCAGGGATCTTTGACTGGACTCAGAGTGGTTCATCGTGCGTCGGGACGTCGGTTGCGCTCGTGCAGAGTTTCGGCGTGCGTCAGGATCGTTGGTTGTGCTTGAAAAGGGTCGGGACACCTCGGGATGGATCGGAATGCCACGGGATGGATTGGCAGGGCTTCGAGATGGATCGGCAAGACTTCGGAATGCCTCGGGAGTGCCTCGGGGCAGCTCGGGAGCGTCTCGGGAGCCCTCGGCAGTACTCGGCAGAGCTTTCGAGTACCACGAGGGGCCTAAGAATGCTCCGGAGGGAACCGAAAGGGACCGGGATTGCCCTGAAGGGTCTTAGAGAGGAAGTCGCAAGCTGGGGGAGAGAGGAGAAGAGGATTGTGTGTCAAAAATGAGAGGGGGAGGCCTCTATTTATAGGGTCCAGATTCTGGCTAGTTGTGTCGCATGGCACTTTTAGCCATTACCAGTTTTTTGGTTTTCCTGGATTTAAGGGAATATTGTGGACTCTAAGGGGATTTTGTAATTATGATGTCTGAATGCAAAGTGGTCCGCACGGACAGCCTTTGCTTTTCCAAATTTTCCAAAATTCCCAAAAAGTCCTTTTGCACTTTTTAATCCCAGAATGCCCCCCCTTGGTTTGGTTGGTGGGTTTTGGGGTTTTTGAAGGCTACGGGTGTTCGAGATCACGTTTGTGTGAGTCTGCGGTGTTTCCCGTGCGTTTGGAAAGGAGTGATCCAGATTGGGGTACTTACACTTCTACAACGGTCTCATATTCAAGACAAGAGAGACCATTGATGCCGCCGCGGGAGGAGCATTGATGAACAAAGGAGTCGATGAGGCATACGACTTCATTGAGAATATTTCATTGAACCACTATCAGTGGTCAAACGAGAGGGAGCAACAGCAAGGTACGCCTAGTAATATGATGTTGATGTAGTTACTCTTCTCTCTTCTAAGGTTGACATGATTTTAAAGAAATTTGAGAATCTTAATGTCACTCCCGTGGCAAATATAAATATTTTGTGTGAACTATGTGGGTCTAACTCACATAGTACGGATAGTTGCAATTTGCTTGACACTAGTTCTAGTGATCAAGTGAACTTTGTCAATTGTTTTGGACAGAAGGGGGGATGTATTCTAATATATACAATCCCAAATGGAGGAATCACCCCAACTTCTCCTACAAGAATAACAACGTTCTAAATCCGCAACCATCCCCACAAAATCCAGGATTTACATCTAGGAATTTCAATATTAGTTCTTTTCCCCCTCCTAAATCAAAATTAGATCTTTAGATGGACTTTATTGTTAAAAGTAAAGACGATCAAGAGAAAACTAATAATGAGTTTAGGGAATGTTTTAAGTTATTAAATGCTAGGTTTGATAATCTAGCCGCCCATAACAAAATGCTTAATGAGCATGCTAAGGCTGTAATAACTAGAAGCGGGAAAGAGCTTATTGATTGTCCTCCTAAGGAAAATGGAAATCCCATTGAGAAAGATATTAGTCAAAACCCACCTATGGTTGAGACTAATAATGAGGTCGAAAAGGGGACAGAATCCCCTAAAATAACTAGAAATTTTGATCCGCCAATACCTTACCCTCAAAGGTTGGTAAAAGCGAAGCTTGATAAACAATTTGCAAAATTTTTAGAAGTTTTAAAATCTATTTACATCAATGTACCTTTTACCGATGCTTTGCAACAAATGCCTTCTTAAGCTAAATTTTTAAAAGATATCATTTCTAACAAAAGGAAGCTAGATGAGTATGAGGCTGTTGCATTAACGGAAGAGGTAAGTGCCGTTTTACAAAGAAAATTACCTCCTAAATTAAAAGATCCCGGCACTTTCTCTATTCCTTGCAACATAGGTAAATTTGATGTAGATAATGCCATGTTAGACCCCGGAGCTAGCATAAGCCTCATTCCACTTTTAGTTAGTAAGAGAATTGGTGTGGGGGAATTAAAACCTACCACCATAACTCTTTGCCCATTTTTTTATTCCTAAAAGGTCCTTTCTCATTCGAATCGTCAAAATAATGTCCAAAATGCCCCTAAATGATTATAAATCATTAATTTGGGCTGACGAAACATTAACGACCCAGATTGGGGCACTTACACTAACATATTTTTGTGTTTGTTTGTGGTGGAAAACATCAACCATGCGTCAATCTACAGAATGATCACAATGATTAGGCTCCTTTCGATTTTTGAAGGTGAATAAGAACATGAGAGTGAGTGAAGTATGAAAGTAAATAACTAGCAAAGGGTGATTTTTAATTGAACAACGATGCCTTTCTTTTTGGGACTTTGTCAGGCCAAATAAAGTCCTTTTGATTTCTCCACAAAACTTTTAAGTGATCATATATTCTTAGACTGCAAATTCAAGAGCTTTGGAAGAACCGTTGTGTGCATCAATGGAGAACCTGGAGTTGGAAAAATAAAGTTGTCATTGGAGTTTGCTCATACATATTCTAAATTGGGTGTTGTTCTATTATCAAAATGAGTTGAAGCTTAAGATTCAGGTTGAAGCATAATATTCTTATTCGTTTCTAACTTTTCTCTCCATTTTTTTAATTTTGAAGTATTGGGAATAAATTGGTTAGGGTTTTTGGGCCAAAATCGAAGGCACCAGAACATTCAATTTTGTTTTACTTTAACTGTTTGTGATTATGGATATGAGACTTATGTCTAGAAGGCCTTAGATCATGTTTCTGATACTCTGCTTGCTAATTTGTGGATTGTTTTCGTTTTCTTTTTCTTTTTGTTGGTATTTGATTATCAAATTTATGTTATCAAGTCTAACTCTTATGCACACTTTTATCATCTAGGTTATGGTTTGTCCATGAATTTAGCTAACTATTTGTCTAAAAAAAATTTTATACACTTCAACCACAGTGATTGCAGTTCATCGAAAATGATCTCATCTTTTGTCAAGTGCTTAAAGATCAAGGATCACAACGATGGATAAAAGCTGATTTTGCCTTGCTGTTATACTAATTGCTGAGATCATAGCGTATTTGCACTCTTGGTATCTCATCTAAGTAGGAAGGGTAATTTGTTTTCCACTTTGCAATTTACATAAAATGAGTTTATTTGTTTGAATTGGGGTGGGGGCGTTGTAAAGACCGAAATAGGCAATTGACTTCTTCTAATCTCTCAATCGCAAAATATCGTACATTTTTATAGGATCAATCATTTCTATATTGTCACCAATCGTACTGTCACGGGCAGAGAGTACTAGTTTGACAACAATAGCAGTTTCATCTTCTTTTTTTCAGCACACACACAAACTCCCGCTATTTCACTCACATAGTCTCCCCCATTCACTATAAGCATCGATCATAAAAGCTGTTTAAATTTGGTTTATGTGAGTACGCCAATCCAATTCGCGACCCTTTATAGGTGCATTTTAATATGATAAAATTGCACTAGGGGCATTTTGGTAAATTCTCGGTCCATTCCGAGACTTTCGAAAACATTTCATAAGTTTCTCGCGAAGGAAGTGCTTTTAAGTCATTTTTATGTACAAAAGGACCTACATGGAATTAATTGCTTTGGACTTTTAAAGAATTAACTCAAAATGTTCCAGAAGCAGGTTTTGGCGCCAAAAACAGTTATGGGCGTGATCAGTCGTGCGACATCTCGAAGCATGGAAAATGGATACAGGAGGTCGTACGACACCATAAATCAATTCCCAATCAAAGTTAAATAAGGATTTTCTCTCATTTGGAAAGGGGGCCTCTCTCTCTGTACTCTCTCACTAGACGCAAACACCAGACTCTCTCTCTAAACGCAATCAGGTCCTCACCATTGCTCTCTCCCTGATCGTCTTCATTACCAGTCCTCTCTCTCCACCCAAACAACAACCCAATTCCTTCCCTCAATTCCTCACCGTTCTCTCTCCCTACATAAATGGCGACCCAATTCCCATCAACCTTCCTCACCGATCTAATCTCTCTCAATCACTCCCTACCAAAATAACGCCCATCCTCTCTCTCTAAACCTATTCGCCGGCAACGGTGATAACCGTTTCTCCAACTTCAAATCTCCCCAAAATTACAATCGCCTTCCTCCTCTATTCCAGATCCAAGGCCAGTTCAATCGTCATCAATAACACCAAGTTAAGAAACTGTCTGTTCTTCTATTGCGAGTTCATCCGAATCCAGCTTCATTTTGGTCATTTCCGAAAATTCCTCCTCCTGCGATTCCTCTGGTCTTCTCCGTTTCCCGGTCACCGTTCTGAAACCGATTTGAAGACTCCCTATACCGACGTGGTATAGAGAGTGTGGATCTACAAAGGTAATCCCTAATCTCAATCTTCATCTCTCTTCTGATTATTCATCCCATGCCATTTCCATGTTCGTCATTTGTAATCCGTGAAGCTGTAATTGGATTTGCTCTATCTTAGTTTATGCTTGTGATATTCATGTTCTGATTTATATGCTTTATCCATGCCATTGTTTGAATTGTGTAAGTTGTGATCTAAGCATTAAGATGAGTGCGAATCATCCATATTCACACTCATCTGAGTGTTGATTTCTCCCATGTGATCTCTGTATGTTCTGGTTATATGTTTCTTCTAGTTATGATGCATACTCCTGTTTAGTATTGATATGCTGGGTGTTTGAATGCTAAGGTGAGTGTGGATCGTTCTGTAATTGTCTATGGCTAAGAACTTATGAGACGAAACTCACAAGGTGAGATGAAACTCACGGGTGTTGTCCTTAGTGTTGATGACACTAACAACAACACATTCACCAATTCTAGAAAAAGCACAAATCAATAGAAATAAATATAGAAAAATTAAAGCAATACACAAGAATATAATTTTTATCAAGTTAAATAAATATATAACTTGATGGGTGCCAAAAAGGCAAGACCTTTCTATTAATAATATGAATTCAATACAAGGTCGAAGAAGTTCCTTAATGATAAATGAACCCTGATATAAGGAACAACATATACACAAATTCTCTCTGAAAATGAACACTCAAAACCTCACAAAAATATAAAAATCTATATGAAATTCTCGAGTGTTGGATAAAGTATTGTATCGACCTTTGAATGGCAACACTTGAGAGCAGAATTCTACTTTCTTGTGCAGATTTGCGTTTTCTGAATTGGATGATCTTCAATGAAGATCCACTGCACTATTTATAGGAACAAAGTCTTGGAGCCTACTCAAATGATCAGCTAACAGCCTTGAGTTTGTTTCCTCCATTTATGCCTTCTCGCCTCATTTGTAGGAGACCTAGTCTTCTCTTGCTTCTCTTGCTTGTACCTCTTAGCTTTGATTGCCTTGTACTCTGATTTGTTCTCCCCCATAATAGCTGAATAAAATATCTCTTTGCTTGGTCATAAATTAAACAAATAAACACATGTTTATTTGTTAATTCCTCCTCTTCGTAATTCTCGCCTGGGCATATTCTGTTGCTGATTTCAAGCTCATTTTAAGGTGACTAACTACTGTTATATAAACATTTATTTACCCATTAATATTTGTGAAAAAATACAGTAACTAACTCAGTGTCGCCAATTCCAAATGGCAACAATTTTGGCAACACCAGTGGCAACACTGGTTTGCAAAACTTTGGGATAACATTCATGGCAACACATGATCTTAACATTAACAATCTCCCCCTTAGTTACTGATTTCTTCCCAAAATACCAATGTGATGATCATTTCAAAAAACAGTTAGACTACCTTAACTAAAACCAAAAAAAAAATGCCACGAGATTTTAATAGCGGCAACATCAACCTTCAGGCAATGTTATGAAAATATTTTTTCAATCCAAGTACCACACTTATACGAATGTCAACATTAACCTTTAGGCAAATGAAGTATCAAAATCTCACAAAAAAAATCTCCCCCTTAATACGAAATTTAATAACTAAAGAAAATAATTATTAAATTCTAAACAACCATCCAACCATAAACCAAAAAACCATTCATCATGTTTTGAAGAAAATTCCAAATTTAAACAAAAAGAAAAAAACAGTAAATAGAAATTGTTTAAACATTACAAACCAAAATAAAACAAATAAAAATTGTTTTTGTTCCAAACTACCAAAATCAAAAACCATTCGAACCAACCACCTTTAACTGCATTTTCGGCTCCTTCACCTCCCTCTGCCGTCCCACTTGGCCCAAGACCATTTCCGCCTCCATCATCACGCCTTGGTGGCTTATCTCCCTATTTTGGAAGAAATTATATCCACCATTTTCATCATGTCAGTGCGCATATCCAACCACCCCTGAATTACTGAGTCAATGTGCTTCACTTGACCATTGAAAAAATTAAGAATCATAGCAGCATCAACCATAACAGGAGCAGTGTTGCCAGAAGTGTTGCCAGTTTCAGGGGCGACACTGGTAGCAGGGGCATCAATTGGAGGAGCATTTGTAACCAAAACCCAAGGTAAATCCCTGTGCCTATCACCTTCAGTAAAGTGCTTGATAATTCGGTAGTAAACAGGCTTTTCAGAGATATTATCACCATTCCAAGGCTTAAGGTTTTGGTATACAAGGACTTGGAAAATAAGAGAAGGAAAAATGAAGGAGGAGGTCTTTTTCTTTTTGGCCCATGCAGCAAGGTGAGCGAATACAAGTCTCCCAAAATTCACTCTTTGTTTCTTTCCTAGTTTATACAACAAATTAGCTTGTTCAAAGGTTACGGTGTTCTCATTTGCCGTGGGAAGCCAATTTTTTTTTTTTTTTTGAGGCTTGCCCATCTCGAGTCAAGCCCCTTTTTTGTGTAAGTCAATTTACTAACAAGTACATCAATTCTCTGAAATTCCCTTAAAATCCCCCTAGAGGCGCCTAATATTAACTAGGGAGGGATAATCATCCACTCTAACCACTAGGAGGAGTCGAACCCAGGACCTCCGTGTTGGTGTCCCAGTGCTCTGGCCATCAGGTCAAGTCCTGATGGTTTGTGGGAAGCCAATTTGTTATACATATCTTGTGGAGCACGCTAAACAAAGAAGTGAGATAGGTAGACTTAAAATGATCAGACCAAATGGTAATTCTCCCTCCAGTTAAAAAGGTGGCCAAGGAATTAGGATCGTACTCCAAACTCTCATCTTCGACATTAGGGAGGCCGAAGGCTCTATTGATGATCAAAGGATTAAAATCATAGATAATGCCCCTAACAAAGATCTTTCCATAATGAGGGGTATTCCTATCATCAATATTATCCCTAAGATGAGCATAAAAGTTCCTAACCACACTTTCAATGTACGATGACACTTTAGTCACCGTAGGCAAAAACATCCTATCCTCCAAAAATTGATACACACCTAACTCCTTGAATTGAGTCACATACATATTCTTTTCATTCAGAATTTTCTTATCAGAATCTTCAACAAACTTATGAAGACTTGCATCACTATAAAATTCCTCGAAAAGAAATGGGCGTTCATAATATCCAAAAGACTCATAATCTGACTTTGAATCTTGAGAGGGATTAGGAGAGTGTACCTCAGGCCATGAAATGGGAGAATACGAAGGAGAACTTGACTGTGCTTTGGTCTTGGCAGCAGGTGTTGCTTCAGGTGTTGCCATTGCATCAGCAACACTTGGGGCGACATCATCGTAAATTTTCTACATTTCTTCTTCATCTTGGGTGAGCTTGACAAGGGTTTCCTCATCTTCCAACCAAGCTTCTTCATCCTCATCAGAAGATGATGAGGGCTCCTTTGTCTCTTTAAAAGCTGGATCCGAACCTTCCTCGGACGAAATGTTGAGAGAAGAACTCGAGCTATCCTCCACATTTACTGGATCATCAGCCGTGTTGGACGGTATCTTGGACCTGAACAAGGTTTTGATCCTCTCAAATTGTCTACGCACTCCACCTTGAAAAGACGAAGAGGCATCAACCGCCTTTCTCTTCTTAGTCTTCTTTTGAGGGGCGAAGGTGAGCTCTGTGGATGGGGTAGCTTCTGGAAGATTGATGGGAATTGGAATTTTGGAAGGATCATAGACAACAATGTCTAAGGATGGTGAGGTTGAGGGTGTGGCTGAAAGTGTCGTTGGGGATATCTCCATTGGAACGGCGACATTGGAGGCGACACTAGAGGGAGCTAGAGGCGAAATCTCCATGGGTGATGAAATTTGGGGTGAATTTTTGGTGCTTGCCATGGAGGATTGAAGAAGAATGACGAAGAAGAAGGACAGGGGAAGGGTTTTGAGTTTTCCGCCTAGAGAGAGAGAGAGAGCACGGTGAGAGAGAGAGAGAGGGTTTAGTGAGGGGGTTTTAATGAGTGAATCGTGGAAGGATTTAATTGATTTGACAAGGTCAAATTAATTAAATCTCCTATTATCTCTAAAAATCCCAACAAACTCAAGTGATATCCGCCATTTTGAAAATTTTTTCCTTTTTTTTTTTTTTTTTTTTTTAATTTTTATAATTTTTTAATAATAACTAAACATAATTTTAGTAATATCCATAAAATTGATTTTTTCAAAATTCAAAGAGATGAATTTAAAAAAATAGATATTATAAAATTACACTTAGTTTGACAAAATAAATATTTTTGCTAAAAACCTTTTAAATTTCACAAACTCTAAATGTAAAGAAATAGACTTTTGGAAATTTAAAATTTAATTAACAAAAACAAAAAAAATAAGAAAATAAAAAAATAATAATAATGTAGCATCTACTAATGTGTTACTAGCAATGTTGCGTGACACACAAGACAACATTTTGAATAAAATCCCCTTGATATTTTTTTTCAACATATATAACTTATCATACCTTAGGCAATTTTTAAGCAAGCTTTACACATTCTTTATTTACAAGGTAGCATCGTAGTAGCGAGCTTCGTGCCCCGATTTTTTTATAAATGTATAAAGCTAAATGTAGTAAGTTTTATACCTTTCAAGTAGGGTACACTGTAGTAGCGAGCTCCATGTCCCTAATACTTAGTATAAAACAACTACATTATACTCCCTTTGGGAATATTTCACATGCTTTGCCTTTTTCAATATCAACAACAATATGAGTGACTTTGTCACTTTTTAGCACAAAGGGGTATTTTATAAAAAAAAATGTTAACCTTACGTATAAACACATACTAGAACAAAAAGGTCAGTAAATGCCCCCCATTTGGGATTAAACTAACTATTTTTTTTTTTTAAATAATATACAACTCATACAAAGTGTTGCTGACAGTGTTGGCAATACTGACGGCAACACTAACAGATTTATAGAAAACATAAACCAAGAGATTTTTTCAAACTTAAAAATCTCTCATGGTCCAAGGCTTTGGTCAAAATATCAGCAAGTTGATGTTTTATATCAATATGCTCTATTTGGATCAATTCCTTTTCTACTAAATTTCTTAAAAAATGATGGCGGATATCAATGTGCTTAGTGCGTGAGTGTTGTACAGGATTTTTGGAAATATTTATAGCACTCAAATTGTCACAATACATGGTCAAGATATTACTATCAAGACCATAGTCATCAAGCATGTGTTTCAACCATATTAGTTGTGAACAACAACTCCCTGCTGCCACATATTCAGATTCAGCAGTCGAGAGAGAAACACAGTTTTGCTTGCGACTGTACCATGACACTAGATTATTATCCAAGAAAAAACAACCCCCACTAGTGCTCTTTCTATCATCTATATCCCCTACCCAATCAGAGTCACTAAAACCAACTAAGTTGGTATTAGTGTCTTTGGTGAACCAGATTCCCAATTCACTTGTCCCAAACACATATTTGATGATTTTCTTGACAGGATTTAGGTGAGAAATTTTAGGAGCAGATTGATATCTAGCACAAACACCTACGCTGAACATTATATCGGGACGACTGGCAGTAAGATAAAGAAGACTACCTATCATGGATCTGTACAGTGTTGGGTCAACATCCTCCCCTGCCTGATCTTTGATTACCTTAAGAGATGATCCCATAGGTATTTTTGAGCACTTTGCACTCTCTAATCCAAACCTCTTCACCAGACTCTTAGCATATTTGCTTTGAGAGATAAAGATTCCATCATCTGACTGTCTTACCTGCAATCCTAGGAAATAATTAAGTTCTCCTATCATGCTCATCTCGAATGTTGATGTCATAGCTTCCACAAAATTTTGTAAACATGTTTTAGATGTGGAACCATAAACTATGTCATCAACATAGATCTGAGCAATGACAAGCTTTTTATTTTCCCTAAGAATAAATAATGTCCTATCAGCTTCTCCTCTAACAAATCCATATTCCAGAAGGAAACTTGTTAGACGCCCATACCAAGCACGAGAAGCTTGTTTCAAGCCATATAAGGCTTTATCAAGTCTGTATACATGGTCTAGGTGGAATGGGTCTTCAAACCCTTTGGGTTGCTCGACATAGATCTCTTTATCTAAGTACCCATTCAAGAAAGCCGCTTTGACATCCATTTGGTGCAATGTGATTTTGAGATAACAGGCTATAGCAAGAAGAAGTCTTATTGACTCAATTCTAGCCACAGGTGCAAAGGTCTCGTCAAAGTCGATTCCTTCCACTTGTGTATAGCCTTGAGCCACAAGACGAGCTTTATTACGAACAATATTACCCAATTCATCAGATTTGTTTTTTTAAATCCATTTAGTTCCAATAATGTTAGTATTTAAAGGACGTAGAACTAAACACCAAACCTCGTTACGAGTAAATTGTTCAAGCTCTTCTTGAATAGCTTGAATCCAGAATTTATCATTTAAAGCTTCAATCACATTTTTTGGCTCAAGAGAGGAAACGAAACATGAGTGTTTTACCTGAGAGTATGTGGAGTACATACACACATACCTAACCATATCTTTGTAGTCTACTGGCTCCTTATTTCTTGTTTGAACCCCTTCATTAACATCACCAATTACTTGAGTAATGGGATGATAATCTCTGATACGAGTGGGGATCTCTCTGCCTTGATGGTACACCAATCCATCTTCTTCTTCGAGTCATTTGCTCTCGGAATTTCCAGCCCTTTCTGTTCTCTGTGTTGCCTCGGGTGTTGCCATTTCGGGGGCAACACTCGGGGCGACACTTGAATCTGTGGTATGCGCGAATCGGTTCCATTCCAGCCCTCTGTTCAACTTCTTCCAGCAAGGTCAGAGGTATATTATCAGCTGGTTCTCCTGTAGCACTCAAGTAATCGTTAAATTCAATATTTAACGATTCTTGAATCACTTTTAACCTCAAATTGTAGACACGATAAGCATGAGTTTGTTTTGAGAGTAGCCCGAGAAAGATGGCTTTGTCACTCTTAGAATCAAGTTTTCCTAAGTATTCTGGTCATTTAAAATGTAGCACAAACACCCAAACACATGAAAATAATGAACCGTAGGTTTCTTTCCATTTAAAATCTCATAGGGTGTCATAGTTGTACCGGGTCTTAAGAAAACTCTATTCGTAGTGTGACATTTGTGTTTAATGCTTCGGCCCAAAAACCTTTAGAAATATTTCTAGCAATTAGCATAACACGAGCCATTTCCATTAAAGTCCTATTTTTCCTTTCAATGACACCATTTTGTTGTGGTGTTTTGGAGTGCTGAAAATTCATGGTGTATCCCCTTTTTACTACAAAATGTAGAGAAGGAGAGATTTTCAAATTCTCTACCATGATCTGACCTTATTCGAAAAATAGGAGAACAAAACATGTTTTTGATTTTAGAAACTAAGTGAGTAAATTTATCAAAAGTTTCAGATTTTTCTCTTAAGAAATACACCCATGTAAACCTAGAAAAATCATCAACTATTACATAAACATACTTCTTACCTCCTAAGCTTTCTACCTCAATAGGACCCATCAAGTCCATATGATGAAGCTGAAAACAATGTGTTGTTCCTGAGTGTTGCTCATTGTGTTGTTCAACATTGTGAGCAACACGAGTTTGCTTACCCTTTTGATAGTCACCACACATCACGGTGTCTTTGAGGTCTAGTTTAGGAACACCTTTGACGGCATTATGTTTGATAATCTTCTCAAGATTCCTATAATGAGAATGACCTAACTTTTGATGCCATAACCTAATATCATCATATTTTGTCAAATTGCACACTAATTTATTACCAACCAGATAGCAATTATCACTTGATCTTATTCCAGTCATGACACAAAAGTTAGTGTTATCAAACACTTCACAGGTATTTTTATTGAATTTTACCTCCAAATTGTCATCACATAGTTGGCTAATGCTAATTAAATTAGCAAGTAAACCATCTACGTGCAAGACATTTTTCAAAGGAGGAAAACCAACAATATCCAGTGTTCCTTTACCAACTATTTCACTCTTGCCTCCACCACCATAAGTCACTGAGCCTCCTTGGATAGGTTGGTACTCTTAGGAATGATTTTGTACCGTCATATGACGTGAACAATCACTATCAAAGTACCAAGTTCCTGCAATGTTAGTCCTTAAAGCTGTATAAACAACATAGCATTTTAGTTTTTCCTTGGGTAACCAACCCCTTTTTGAAAATCTGGATTTCTGTTCACCAGTGTTGCTATGAGTGTTGCCCTGAGAAACTGGCAACACTTGAGGCGACACTTGAAGACTGGACATTTTCTTTTGAAGAAAAATGCAATCTGATTTTAAATGTCCAGCTTTGTGACAGTATCCACATTCATTAGATTGATCAGGAGTATCACTAGGAGTGCTAACCTTTTCCTTGACACGCTCTTTTACAAAACAATTTTTTATTTCAACATCAAACAAGGAAGAGGTAATACTTTCGAGTGATTCTTGGAACCCAAGACCAGCTTTCAGAGGCTTACTCAAATTGAGTATTTCATCCAATTTGGATGAACTCGTGTTGAGTTTTTTAAAGGTGGATTCGGCTAGGTTGAGTTTGGCCTTGATTTTATCAAGATCCAAGTCTCTCCTACTGAGTTGAGCTTCTAGCCGAGTCAAGGAGTTCTTAAGATCCTGATTTTCCTTTTTCAAGAAAATCACCATCTTATTCTCCTTTTTCCATTCCACGAGGAGAGATTTATAGAGGTTTTTTAATTCAAAAATAAGCTCATCTTTATCAAGATCATCCTCTATAATCTCCTCTGAATTTAAATCAGTAGAACCATGCAAATTAAGATCATTTAAAGAATCATACCTGCTGAGTGTTGTGCCAAGTGTTGCCAATTCCTGGACGACACTTGGGGCAACACTTTCTGAAGAAGTCACCAATGTTGTGTCAAGTGTTGTCAAATCTGGAACAACACTTGAAGTAACACTCTCAGTCGAAGGTAGCTCCTCTACCGTGGCCATCATGACTACTTGCTCCGTCTTTTCTTCTTTCTCCGTTCCTTCCTCCTCTCCATCACTAAGAGATACCCACAAGTTTTTGCCCGCCTTTCTCAAGGTGTTAGCACATTCATTGGCATAGTGACCCCAACCGGAACAAGCATGACATTGAATAGCTTTAATGTACTTAGGATCGGACCGGATCTTTTCCGAGGATGCACGCCTAGGTGGGGTATCCTTTTGATTTGGAGGAGGACCTCTCCTTGGTACAAAACCAGAGGTTTTGGTTGTTTGGTCCTTAGCTTTTACCTGCACTTTGTTAAATTTTCTAACCATAGAATTATATCTCTTTGCAAGTAAAGCTACACTAGTGTTTTCATCTAACTCCTCGAAGACTTCATCTTCATCATCCACACATGTGTCCGAAGATTCGACTTTTAAGGCAATATTCTTGCCTTTAGAAGCCTCCGTTTGTTCATTGAGATTCAACTCAAAGTTTTTCAAAATACTCATTAAGGAGTTGATGTCCATTGTTGAAAGATTATGGGCCTCTTCAATAGCTGAAACTTTAATATTAAAACGTTCGGGAAGAGTACGAATAGCTTTTGAAACAAGTTGTTTATTTGTAAAAGGCTCCCCTAATACTTGACAAGCATTTGAAATATCAATCAACTTTTCAAAATAAGACGAGATGTCTTCGTTTTCAGCCATTCTTAATCTTTCAAATCTACTAGTGAGACCTCTAAGCTTTGTTTCTCGGACACTGCCATCTCCTTCACAAAATCTTTGTAAAGTATCCCAAGCATCTTTTGTAGAGGGACTGTTTTGAATGAGTTTGAACATATGCATGTCAACCCATTCATAGATGGCATTCAGTGCCTTTTCATTGAAACTAGCAAGATTATTCTCTTCAATTGTCCACTCGAATTCAAGTTTGACTTGAACGTCACCATCGTCATCCGGAGGAAGCATTGGAACAGAATAACCATTTAAAATAAATCGCCAAGCCCGAAGATCAATTGATTTGATATGCGAGCGTAGGCGAATCTTCCAATAAGCATAATTAGATCCGTCTAAAACCGGTAATCTCTTTTGATTAGGGTTTGCAGGATCATAAGCCATGACAAAAGGATCTAAACACTTAGTATATCAAGTGCTAGGCTTTGATACCAATTGTAATTGTCTATGGCTAAGAACTTATGAGACGAAACTCACAAGGTGAGATGAAACTCACGGGTGTTGTCCTTAGTGTTGATGACACTAACAACAACACATTCACCAATTCTAGAAAAAGAACAAATCAATAGAAATAAATATAATTTGCAGCGGAAAAATTAAAGCAATACACAAGAATATAATTTTTATCAAGTTAAATAAATATATAACTTGATTGGTGCCAAAAAGGCAAGACCTTTCTATTAATAATATGAATTCAATACAAGGTCGAAGAAGTTCCTTAATGATAAATGAACCCTGATATAAGGAACAACATATACACAAATTCTCTCTGAAAATGAACACTCAAAACCTCACAAAAATATAAAAATCTATATGAAATTCTCGAGTGTTGGATAAAGTGTTGTCGACACTGAATGGCAACACTTGAGAGCAGAATTCTACTTTCTTGTGCAGATTTGCGTTTTCTGAATTGGATGATCTTCAATGAAGATCCACTACACTATTTATAGGCCACAAAGTCTTGGAGCCTACTCAAATGATCAACTAACATCCTTGAGTTTGTTTCCTCCATTTATGCCTTCTCGCCTCATTTGTAGGAGACCTAGTCTTCTCTTGCTTGTACCTCTTAGCTTTGATTGCCTTGTACTCTGACTTGTTCTCCCCCAGAATAGCTGAATAAAATATCTCTTTGCTTGGTCATAAATTAAACAAATAAACACATGTTTATTTGTTAATTCCTCCTCTTCGTAATTCTCGCCTGGGCATATTCTGTTGCTGATTTCAAGCTCATTTTAAGGTGACTAACTACTGTTATATAAACATTAATTTACCCATTAATATTTGTGAAAAAATACAGTAACTAACTCAGTGTCGCCAATTCCAAATGGCAACACTTTTGGCAACACCAGTGGCAACACTGGTTTGCAACACTTTGGGATAACATTCATGGCAACACATGATCTTAACATTATATCCACGCTCATCCAAGTCTCGATCTCTGAAGTCTCTGTGATCCATTTCCATCCTCTGGTAATCTAAGTTGGCTATTGATTTCCCTTGTAATTCAGCTTTGTGAAACCTCTGCAAGTAGGCTTGTTGTGTCACGCGACACACTTGACCATCCGAGGTCCTGTGTCGGGCGACACATGTAGCCACCTTGCAGCTGGTCCATTTTAGTTGTATGTTGTTCACATATTTTGTAATTGGGATGTGACCTCCCAGAGTAAATGGTTCACAAGTTGTAATCCCCCTTGTTGAGTAATAAAGCAAAGCATTAAAATGTATTTTATCACATATCTTGTCACACACAATTTGCACACACTCTTGAATGTTTTGGATGTTGAACATAGAAAGACACGTTTACGAACGAGGCGTGTTGGGTGAACTCTCGGTTCTTCCCAACACGTAACCTGACCCCCGAACCCAATTTTCTCTTTTTCAAAGGTTTTTAATGTTTCCTATAAAACGGCGTGGCGACTCCTAAAAATTCATTTTTCGGCGAGCGTTCATTCAGTGGCGACTCTGCTGGGGAACTTGAAACTTGTTTTTCAAAAGTGGTTCAAACTTTCGTACTTGTTCAACATTCATTTCATTCATTTTGTGTGTGCATTGTTGGTGACATTATATGTGTATAAATGCATTTAGTGCTTTGCTTTATTCCCTCCCCTTCCTTGCTTCCTATCTTTTTGTGTTGAGGCTTAGGGATTGAGCTATTGTATTGATCTTGGAGGCTGGGGCTGGTTCTATGTCTTTTGTTCAGATTCTGGAAATGGCTTCTTCTGTCACGCGATAGAACCTGCCTTTGCTGTCCTGTGTCATGCGACAGAAGTGGCCAATTTGCAGGATTTGATTTCTTGGCGCAGGTTGAGATTGTGGGCAATTCCCATGATCAAATTATTGATCCTTGATTATTATACTCTGTGGGGTATGTGTGAGTTGCCTTCCTTTTCTCCCCTTTTTCAAATAAAAATAAAAATAATAATAAAAAAATCATTTTTTCGCAAAATAAAGGAATCTAGTCATCCACACACTACTTCACATAGCTCTAGAACCCTCGGGTGCGATGGACGGCATCGCGGACGGTGATGTATGTCGCCTACGCTTGAGCGCCTAAAATCAAACCTACCCCCCTAGCGCATCATAGGTGGAGCCACACTCTTCAGCTTACCCAACGGTTGTTTTTGACACGCCATTTTCAAATACACTCAAATGAGTTGTTTCAAAAATTTTAATAGTAGGCTTTCGTACCTATCCCAAAACCTAGCACGTGTGGGCATGTTGCCATTGCAACATGGTTTCGCGTAGGGACATGTTGCTCTCACGGCATATTCTAACGAGAGATCATGTCGCTTTTTCAACGTACACCGACGAGAGGTCATGCCGGATTTTTCCTTGAAATTCTTTAGGAATACCCGTTATGCTGCCCGAATTTCTCCAGATATTGGGACTGCTCGTCCGTCCCATAAATGCTTCGGTTTTATTTAGGTATCATGGCCTACTATTAATTTTTAATCAATACATTTGGTGTATTTTTGAATGGTGCGTCCCTAGGTTCCCCCGAGGTCTAGATTGCGTGAATAACGGTTTCCCCCTTTTCCAACCGTCTCTAGGACTTAAAAGACACCGATTTTTACTTGAACATTAATAAAATGTTGCACGAGTCCATCTCATTTCCCATTCTTCCCTCTCCCATACCACCTCAAAGTCATTTCTTCTCCTCCACCTTATACACGTCCTCTCCTCTCCAGTTATGGCATGTTGGGTGTGCGCTCCAGTTCTCAGTGCTCATTTGGTTCACTTCTTTGAGGCAGTTGCAGTTTTGGAAGAGCTTGCATCCGATTCAGGTCCAGAGATGTCTAGTGCAGAGAAAGGTATGACTACTCAATTTGGGGATTCAGCTGCTACGGATCAACAAGGCATGCATGATCTGTCCATGGAAGAGATGAGGGCTAATTTGGAAGTTGCCCTAGTTAGAGAGCATGAGGCTCAGTTACTCGCTCAAGATGTTAAAGCTAGAGAAGAGGCAGCACATTCTACGCTGGTGGAAGCAATGCGTGTCCGGGGTATTGCTGTGATTCGTCGTGTAGATGGGTCTTATGAAGAGATTACCGAGGCTAATGACACTAATCCAGGAGCCGGGAATGTTTCTCTCCCTTTTCATCCTACCTATGGCGCTACATCTCTTACCGTTTCTCAAATGTATGGGATGGATGTGAATGTACAAGGCAACACTCCTTCTCCAATGTCTCAGCCTCAGGCCTAGGGTGTACAGTTCAATTATGCTCAGAATCAGGGGTTGCCAGTGAACCCTCAAGTTGGTTTTGGAGGACCACAACCAATTTTATATGATTTGACCTCCTCACCAGTTCCCTATGCTTCCGCGCCTCTAAGCCAGTTTGGGTCCCAGCTTCCGAACAGTCAAAGCTTATTGTTTCCAGGTTCTCAGTATCGCGGAGGTCGGTTTGGTGGTCCTCACTTCCAGGGTAACGCCCGATATCAGAATCAGCACCCTTACTCCAGAAATCAGTTCGGTCAAATTGGTTTTCTGCAGTTTCCTGCCAGCCAGCCTCAACCTCAGGGATATCAGTCTCAGCCTTTAATGGATTCGGCTTTTGGGTTTGGCTCATCACCTTTGCAATATCCGGGGTCAGCTCCTTACTTGCCCACTAGTGATTCTCTGCAGAATCAGAATTCTCCAACTGGTAAGTCTAATCATTCGCCAGCTCCAGCATCTTGGTCAGCTCAGCCGTCTTCCTTCCAATCAGCCAGCTCTGTGCCTTCAACTATTGCTCCCGCTTTTCCCCAACTTCCCGGGATGACTCCGGAGGTGACTGCACTGTTGAAGCAGATGCAGCAGCAGATTGACAAGTTGACTGTAGGATCAAGTGGACTCAAAGTTGTTGATCCAAAATAAGTAAAGCCTCATCCTTATAAGTTCAAGATGCCCAAAATACAATTTGATGGCTCAGCATGCCCGAAAACCCATATCGACACATATGTGATGACCATGGGGGCAATGGGTTGTACTCCCGAGTTTATGGCTCAGCACTTTCATCTCACACTCAAAGGACCTGCCTTGACATGGTTTCTAAATCTTAAGCCAGTAGCTCGAGCCATTTGGAGTCAGACCACTAAGGCCTTTCTTGAAAAGTATCGTGGGAACCTTGAATGGCGCACAACTAGAGACGACTTGGTTGGTACAATTCAGAAACAGGATGAATCAATCACCGAGTTCTACAAGAGGTGGAACGCTAAGCTGAATGAGCTTGCTGAGCCGATCCCTTTGCAGGACCAAAAGGACATCTTTCTGTTATGTTTGAAGCCAGTTCTCCGTGTGGCTATCGGAAGTGGTTGGTATCCCGATTTGAGGGTAATGGTTGGCATGGGAGCTCATAGCGAGAATCAACTCTTCAATCTTACCCTAGATGTTCAGACAAGTAATGTTAGTGGTTATGGTTCCAAGATGGTCAATCCAGTTTCCCGGGTCCCAAAAGACACTAGTATCAACAACCTCCAGAGAGGAAGCATTGGTCCAAGCAGTGGGAGATTCCGCCAAAAGATGAAATATGATGATCTTGGTATGACCACTGAGGAGGAATTTATTGGCTTGGCTAAGACAGGGATGATCAAGCCCCTCAAGAATTACAACCCTCCCAAACACAATCCAGAATTGGATCATAGCAAGTACTGTCGATATCAGCAGTATCCTGTCCATGACACCAATGATTGCACTCCCCTGAAAGTACTCATCCAAAAGCTTGTTGATCAAGGCAAGGTTGAGAAGGCTCGCCCCAATGTTGCCCCCAATCTTCTTCAGTAAGATCATCAGAAGCTCAGAGGCTCTCCCATCCGAAGACGGAAAAGTCCGTCAGTCAAACGTCATAGGTTCTAGAGTGTCCTTTACATTGTCATGAGTCTGTCGAGTCCAAGTTGGACCAGTCTTTTTATTTCAATAATAAAGGTCTTTATTTCTCTTCTTGCTAGACTCGAGGCATCACTTGCACACCGTCATTACACCTAATTGAAATGGTTTTATTCTACGTGATCACTTGTGCTGCTCAATTACTAATGCTTTGAAATGATTAATATTTAAATTAATCGGAGTGAGAAAATCGACTGATATCTTTCTCAAATTGGGGCTTACCAACTCCCTATCTCGCATCTCATATGCTCACACCTCTTTCATCATCCTCATCATCTCGTTGCTCGATGAATTTGCATGAATCTTCCTCAAGTAAGCTTAAGCAAGCAATGAAACCTTAATCTCGTTTAGATCATCCGGTAAGGATTGTGGTTGAAGCCCTACACCCTAGGGAAGCCATTAACTCACCCTCACTAAACAATACCCTTTCATTTCAAGATCAGCATGTTTTGAAACCCCGTTTGGCCATCATCTTTGCTCCGTGCTAAGAGAAGTCCAAGCAGTTCCAAGAAGTTAGCTTCGAGAGTGGGCGATGCACAAAATACTCAAGTCATGAAGGAAGGACAAATATAATCCCCAATTCCTCAAAGAGGCCTTCCAAGTTATCAAAAGAAGGACATTAGATCCTCACAATTTAGCAAGAATCCTCAACTTCTCAAGAGGCTTTTCAAAAGAAGGACTTTAGATCCTCACAATTCAGCAAAAGTCCCCGACTTCTCAAGAAGCTCTCCAATGTTCAAAAGGAGCCCGATTTCTCACAAGTTCACAAAATTTTTCTCGATAGCTTGGACTTCCTCTCACCAACACCTTTCAACCAATCCCAAGCCATTCTCTCAATTTTAGAGGATATTCCCATCACCGAAGCCAATCCCAAAACCATCCTCTCGCTTTTAGAGGATACTCCCATTACCATTACCCTTGCCTTCGGCCAAAGTCAAAATTTGACCTCTCTTAGAGGCAACCAATCTTCCTTGCCTTAGAAATCCCAAACACATCCTCGAAAGCCAACCTCTCATCTTTAGAGGTTTAGTCAGTAAAAAGCCCAGCCGACCTCTCATCTTAAGAGGTCATGACTCTCCAAATCACCCGGTAGCCGATCGAATCCTTGAAACCCAGCTACAGTTCCTACCGGACAACAGTTTCATTCTAATATCTTCAAGAGCTAAATCAAATTAATGCTTCATTGCTTGCTTAAATCAGAGCCAAATCCACC
Source organism: Adenophora triphylla var. japonica (assembly GCA_022495995.1). NCBI lineage: Eukaryota > Viridiplantae > Streptophyta > Magnoliopsida > Asterales > Campanulaceae > Adenophora > Adenophora triphylla. The sequence continues at coordinate 68,559 of JAFEMH010004122.1, read as the reverse complement.
TCGGTTTAAGACCCTCAATTAGAGATTGTGCAAATTCAATCCAATTCATTCGAACATTTCATGTGAGCATATTTCATTTCTCCTCCACAAACACTTGTCGTGGATGCCCCACTGGGGCTCCACATCAGTGTCTTTCATTGACACTCCAGGAGGACATATTTTTCAATTCTCCCATCCTCAAAATCCTCAGAGGTCCTCAAAATCTCGAATTTTCATATTCCTTCTCTTTCAATCGGGATAAGCTCGAACTACGGCGACCTGAGCTCCTCCCAAGGAGGGGAACGTAGGCAACCAAAAATGGTCCGGTCGAAGTCACAAACAAATCTCAGAAAATCCGGTCTCTTCAAGGGTCGTCCCTAATACACAGATCCTTCGTTCCATATTTTCGAGTTTGATTCTCGATATCAGTCAGCTTTCTCCTCAGGATTAATCAAAATATTTGTTCATATCAGGATTGGTGATTGAATAACCTGAACATCAATAAAGGGTTTTAAGCAGCCTTGTGATCATCACGAATAAGACAAGTTTTCAAATGTCTCGACAAGTCTTCTCTTTCTACATTCTAGGAATATAGAGCCAAACACTGTCTTTCTGTCAGCAGGGGCTTCCATACACTTTTCCACACCTTGTGATGCTTATACTCTCCCAAAAGAGTCAAACCTAAAGCGAGCGTGTCATATAAAATCGGGATTCATCCCCACTTCTCAAAAGATGTGCCCCTGCACGTATACATTTTCGAGTCTTGTCCGCTGACTGATTGACTAAGGTTCGGAAAGATGGATGCCTCCTTGGCCACAAGATGACTCTGTCTGCGATAAGGGTGCATTTAATCTCTTCAAACTGAGGCTTTGTTAAGCTATTCTCTCAGGCTCTGTACCAGATTCCCTCAGGGTTTGCTTTGCATTATCAACTGGGCCATGGTCACCTTGTCAGGAACTGGGGCTCCGCCTAATCATATTCCTTATGCTCTATACCTGTAGAAACCACTTCAAAAGCTATTTTGGCACTTGATACACACAGACACACATAACTTGGTTTTTGAAAGAATTTCTTAAGTACGAGGCTTCGTGCGTAAGCTCTCTTTACTTTTCTATGAGGTAACTTGACCTCTGAACTCACTCTATTTTAAATACCAATTTTCAATGTTTTTGGCTTAATAAATCCGATTTGGGGACACATTTTATTCACTTCCCATGTTCAACACTCTCGTACAAAGCACATAGACATTAGGCACCACTTTGTTATGGGTAAAATTCAGGATTGATACATCTTGAGTTTTTATCAGCATGTCAACATCTTCACACTCGAGTGCAAGGTAAAAATTATTTATTTAATAAAAATTATTTATTTCTGTAATATTTAATCACAGGGATAAAAGAGCACGTGAGAAAAGCCATGGCCAACAGACTCCTTTCAACGGATCGAAGACTAAGTCAAGATGAGGATGACTTACCGAGATTGTAGGGGAGTTGGTTAGGATTTGATTTTTTCTGTTTTCCTTTTATTATTTAAAGCTCATGGCTGGAGAAAAAAAGACACGAACACATATACACACACATTACACTCACAGAGCTCAAGAACACATTGTAATCCACCATAGCTTTCTACCTTGTAATTCATTGATAATATAATTGTTTGGGAAGGTATGTGCTCATAATCACCTCCTGAGGTTTTGTGCCGGCGAGATAGTTATCTCAAGGGTTTTCCTCGTTACATGACCGAGCCATCTTGATTACGTTATTGCACCAATTTTATTCCATTGCACCCTCCTTCGTTTCATTTCAAATTTCTTCTTTGTTGATTGTTTTTTACCAAAACAGTTTGGCGCCCACCATGGGGCCATTGGTTTTTTAATTGGTTCAATATTCTTACGTTTCTACCATGTCTACCCAACCTTTGACTTCTGCCGTCACCAAAGCCCTTCCTAGCAGTCTGAATCCTCAAACCAGTAACCGGTCGACAACCGGAGGCCAAGAAACATTGCCTCCTCCTCCTCCTCCTCCTGTGAATTCTGGCAAGAAGCAAATGTCACCATCTCCTGATCTTGAGATCAAGAGCATGCTAATGCAGATGAAGAATCAGCTAGAGCGTCAACAGAATAGCACCTCCGTGATAGCCGAAAGCTTGATCAAGGTGCAAAAGGAGCAGGAGTTACTTTCCAAAAGAATGGATAATGTTTCTCCTTACCGTCCTAGAGTCCTTGATTTCAATACTGGGGACAGCCCTCAAACTTTCAATGAATTCCTACCAATGGCTTCATCTAAAAGGATGTCAACATCTTCCCCTCCTGTTACTACTTCTGTGGCAATGTCAACACCCTTAGCTACCAGTGCCTATAGGATGACCTTTCCAGAAGGGCCCATCTTCACTAATAGCACCGTTCTGACATCCTCTACAGATAATGTTAATCCTTTCATTAATTTCAATACTAGTTCTGCTTTAGATAATACTGCTCGTACCACTAACCCTTTTGCAGGAACCTACGTTGCGAATCAGCTTCAGGAATTAATTGAGAGACATGATCATGAATGTGCCTGGTGTCACCCCGCCTATCCAACAAGTCTCCCCGACATGTTACAATCAATCTCGCTTTACTCCAGCAATTGCACATGTCGACATCCCGAAAGGATTCAACGTTCCTGCCATGAAATTATATGATGGAAGTTCAGATCCTGAGGAGCATGTCGCCCACTACCAAGAAAAGATGGAGATCGTTCGCATCCCGCTCTAGTTTCGTGAAGCTTGTTTGTGTCAAGGATTCGATTCAACATTAGTAGGCCTGGCATTGAAGTGGCTAATCCGTCAACCTCCTAGTTCTATTGGCTCATTCGCTCAACTTGTCAACCTCTTCAACAATCAATTTTCTTGCAGCCGGCAATTTGAAAAGCTCACCAGCGACCTTTATCGTATCACTCAGCAACCCACGGAAGCATTAAAAGACTTTGTCAACAGGTTTAATAAAGAAGTCTTGGAGATCCCCAACCTGGACATGGCAACAGCTGCAGAAGCCTTCAAAATGGGCTTGAAGAAAGATTCCCATTACTATGAGGATCTGGTGATGAACCCGTGCAAGAAAATGGAAGATATCCGAAATTGGGCCCTAAGATTTATCAGGCTGGAAGAAGACAAGATGCAGCAATCCAAGAATCCTGACAAAGGTTCAACATATAACCATCCTGACAGGAAGATAGAATCATCTCACCAAAGACAGAACAGATCTAGACCATACCACAGAAATGACCATAACAAAGTCAATTGTGTGGAAGATGATGGAGATGATGATGATATTGAATCTCCCAAAATTTCTGATTATTATTTTTCTGTTGATGTCTCAGGTATTTTGTGTGCAATGAGCAATCTTGGAGATAAAGCTAGGTGGCCTCGAAAGACCGACAAGCCATCCAGATGGAAGGACAAATCCAAATGGTGCGCCTATCATGAAGATTTTGGACATCTTACCGAAGATTGCATCGCCTTGAGGAGAGAGATTAGTTACCTGTTGTCTAAGGGACATCTTAAAGAGCTCCTTAGGAACCGCAAGACCAAGATGGAGAGCAAAGAACCCGTTGCAACCAGGCCATCATCTCCTCCACCGGTAACAAAGGTAATTAATGTTATTAGTGGTGGTTCTGATATTTGTACTTCTTATTCTCGGCCTAAAAGATTCGCTAAGAAAGCTAAGGATGAGAAACCCGAGAGATCCTCCAAGATGTCACAGCTCATATCTCAAGATGTCATCTCCTTCGAAGAAAGTGACCGGGACAATGTTATGGATCCACATCATGACGCCTTGGTCGTTGCACTTCAGATAGCCAACTGCAAGGTCAGACGTATCCTAATAGATGGGGGCAGCTCCGTGAATCTCATCATGCTGGATGCTCTGAAGGAAATGAAGATCCCTGAAGACAGCATTGTAAAAAGGACCTCGGTGCTCGTGGGTTTCAGTGGAGAAACCAAAAGTACAGTGGGTGAGATTACACTTCCAGTCTACGTCGAAGGTATCAATTCCATGGAGAAATTCTGTGTAATCGATAGTACAACTTGTTATAATGTGATCTTGGGAAGACCATGGAACCATGGAATGAAGGCTGTACCATCCACCTATCACCAACGTGTCAAGATGCCGACACCTTGGGGAGTTGTCAAGGTTTACAGCGATCAACAGTCAGCTAAAGAATGTTACATGATTTCCATGAAGGCGTCAACGACCCCTAAGATGGCATAGCAATTACAGAGAAAGGCACGTGAGGTTCTGGAGGCGAAGGAACATAATTTGAAAGAGATACTCCTAGATCCCTCAAACCCAGATCTCAAAGTGCTGGTTAGCCAAGATGTTCCAGCAGAAATAGAAGAAGACCTTATCAAACTCTTACAGAGCAGAATTAAAAGCTTCGCATGGAAACATGAAGATATGACAGGCATCAGTAAGGATGTAATCACCCATAAACTCAACATCGATCCATCTTTCAGACCGATCCACCAAAAGAGAAGAAAGTTCGCACAAGAAAGGAATATTATCATTCAAGAAGAAGTGGATAGACTACTCAAAGCTAAAATGATCAGAGAGGTCGAATACCCAAGATGGCTAGCAAATGTGGTGGTAGTAGAAAAGAGGAACGGAAAATGGAGAGTTTGTGATGACTTCACAGACTTAAACAAGGCTTGTCCAAAAGATCCTTTCCCCTTGCCACACATTGATACTCTGGTAGATGCTACTTGTGGACATGAAGTTTTGACTTTCCTAGATGCGTCTTCAGGATTCCAAAGAAATCCAGATGGATCCATCCGACCAAGAGGATACCGCCTTCATCACCCCAACAGGTATTTATTGTTACATTGCAATGCCTTTTGGACTAAGAAATGCAGGTGCTACATACCAGAGGCTAGTCAACATGATGTTCAAAGAGCAGATTGGGGACACTATGGAAGTATACATCGACGATATGGTGATAAAGTCAAAGAAAGCTGAAGATCATGTTCGAGATCTTACTCAAGCATTCGACATCCTAGACAAGTTCAACATGAAGCTGAACCCAGCAAAGTGCAATTTTGGAACGAAGTTCGGGAAATTCTTGGGCTACATGGTGACACAAAGAGGGATAGAAGCAAGCCGGAGCGCATCGAGCAATCATCAACTTAACGTCACCCAAATCAATAAAAGATGTTCAAAGATTGACAGGGAAGGTGGCAGTATTGAATCGATTCATCTCAAAATCCTCAGACAGATGCAAACCGTTCTATGACATCTTGAAGAAGAATTCTAGGTTCAAATGGACTGATAAGCATGAACAAGCCTTTCAAGATTTGAAGCTGTACCTATCAACACCTCCCCTCCTTTCAAAGCCTCAAGAAGGTGAGCCATTATGTGTCTACTTAGCTGTCTCTGAAACCGTAGTTAGTGCCGTCCTGGTACGTGATCAAGATGGCATCCAGCAGCCAATATACTACGTAAGTAAAACATTGCTCGATGCGGAAACCAGGTATTCACACCTTGAAAAATTAATATTAGCTTTAATTTCTACTTCAATTAAGTTAAGGCATTATTTTGAAACTCATGTTATTGTCATTCGTACTAACTATCCAATAAAAAGTGTAATGAGAAAACCAGAAATGTCAGGAAGGATGGCCAAGTGGTCCGTTCAATTAAGCACTTATGACATCAAATATGAGCCTAGAACAACGATAAAATCACAAGCACTTGCAGATTTTGTGGCAGATTTTAGTCCAAGTATGCAACCTGAAGTAGAACTTGAGGTCCAGCAACTCCAAGACGGGGACACCCTGAGGGTGTGGACTCTATTCACAGATGGTGCTTCTAATATGAGGGGCACAGGGTTAGGTGTTGTCCTAAAGTCACCACAAGGGGACATCATACCCCAGACCATTAGTTGTGATTTTAAAGCCACCAACAATGAGGCAGAGTACGAAGACTTAATCGTGGGCCTATCCGTGGCTCTAGACATGAACATCAAAGCAATACAGGTATATAATGATTCATTATTACTTGTAAATCATTTTAACGATTCCTATGCAGCAAAAAATGCCAAGATGACAGCTTATTTGGGCATTGTAAAAATTCTGGCAAGCAAATTTCAAATATTCTCTTTCGAACAAATACCCCGAGAAGATAACTCTCAAGAGGACGCATTAGCCAATCTTGGATCAGCTTTCAAAAGTTTATCTCAGACCAATATCCCAATCATACATGTTAACATTCCTGCTGTGGAAAGATTAGAACTATTCTGTATAGATGATGATATCCCTGATAATCAGATGGAGATATCTTGGACGACGCCAATAATTAAATATCTTCAAGATGGCACTATCCCTGATGATGAAAAGAATGCTAGAGCATTCAGGGTAAGGATTTCAAGATTTATATTAATAGATAATGTGCTATTTAAGAAATCATTTGCAGGACCGTATTTGAGATGTCTCGAAGCCGACCAAGCTAAAGAAGTCCTAAGAGAACTACATGAAGGATCATGTGGTAACCATGCAGGGGCGAAGCTTGTATACGAAAGCTCTGAGGATGGGTTACTACTGGCCAACAATGCGACAAGATGCTACCATCTTTGCCAAGAAATGTGATTCTTGCCAGAGACATAGCGACATCTTGCATCAGCCCGCAAAATTTCTTCATCCAATCCTCTCTACTTGTCCGTTCATGAGATGGGGAATGGATATCATGGGTAAATTGCCTAAAGCCCCTGGGGGAAAAGTTTTCTTGCTTGCTATGACTAATTATTTCTCTAAATGGGTTGAGGCTGAATCGTATGTGCATGTTCGTGATAAGGAAGTCATATCCTTCATTAAGAGAAATATATTTAGTAGGTTTGGCATCCCATCTGAAATAATATGTGACAACGGCTCTCAATTCATCAGCAAGAAGACCCAAGATTTTCTTGCTAGGTGGGGAGTTAAGATGGTGACATCTTCACCTGTACATCCTCAAGCTAATGGCCAGGCAGAATCAAGCAACAAAATATTCATCAATAACCTAAAGAAGAGGGTAGATCAAAAGAAAGGAAGGTGGGCAGAAGAGCTTCCCTTTGTCCTATGGGCAGATAGAACCACACCAAAGAACGCAACAGGTCAAACCCCCTATTCTTTAGTGTTTGGAGCGGAAGCGGTCATCCCAGCAGAAGTTATCGTCCCCACTGCCAGATTCAAGATGATGACACCTGAACAAAATGATGCCAACCTAAGTCACGATCTAGACACCATTGACGAACTAAGGGACCTTGCTAAAATCAGGATATCAGCATATCAACAGAAGATTGCAAGATCCTACAACAAGAATGTGAGGTTGCGAAAATTCCAAGTTGGTGATCTAGTCCTGCGTAAGGTGTTTCAGAACACAAGAGAGCCCAATGTTGGAAAGATGGCTCCCAAATGGGAAGGGCCATACCTAGTGGATGCTGAAGCAGGTAAAGGTTCCTACTGGCTATCGACTCTAGAAGGAGCAAGGATTCCCAGAAGCTGGAACGCAATCCACCTCAAAGCCTACTTTATGTAAGTTTGCGTGATTATTTTGCAAATAAAACCAAGGTACGATCTTTACCATACTAAGTTCAATAAAAGTACTTGTTTCCATTTTTATTCTATTCTTGAATTATTACTGACTTAAGCATCGGAGGGGCGTTAGCTAAGCTAACGCCCACCTCTAACATGTTTCTGTTTTGCAAGGAAATAAGAAGCATTAGAATAAAACTCATTGGCTAAGATGTAAGCATCCTCCCAGGAACATAACATCTTAAATCAGGTACGGACTACCTCTTACTATTTATTTAAAAAGTATTCTCATAGTTCTTTTATCAAATAAAATGTGACATCAGAAAAGATGTCGAAATCTTTCATTAACTTGTTATTTTGTAAGAAATAGAAGTCTCCAAATTCAGTACAATTCCTCGTGAATACAACCATTTTGAGATCGGCCATCTCACCTCCATTTAAGGTACTTAATCCCTTCAAAGGTTTAAAGAAATTACTTTCTTTCACCGCTTTAAGGTTTAAACACCTCGCCTGGAGCGTACGATGTCAACCTTGATTGAGGTGTGTGGTGGGCCCGTATGTTTAATATATACGAATTACCTATCATCACTCAATCAATGTGTTATACCCTAAGATCTTTACAAATGGTTATGACACTTACGTGTCATCTGAGTACAAACGGTTATTGACATTTACATGTCAATCTACGTAATTGCAAAGGATTTCTACATCCACTCGCAAGTTGTTACCATCTACGAAGAAGTCCACATAACAACCTCTTAAAACATTTTTCATGAAGATACTTGGGGAAAGTTTTTCTCAAAACCCAAGTAAAGATTTTTCTGCAGAATGCATAAAAAGTGTTGGTCCAACCCTACACTTGAAAAACATATTGTCTTGACCCTTATGGGTCCATTACAAACCAAAAAATATTGTCTTTGGGACACAGCCCATTTAAAACCAAAGTATTTCACACCAAAGTTTTCAAACCAAAAATCCTTACCATGTTCCTTGACGGGGTGGCTACTGCCGCTGATGTTGTTACTCCTTCCTCCAAGTTGTCATCATCTTTTGCTGCAGAAGATCCTTCTCCTACATCCTCTCCTTTAGCCTCCAAAGTCTTCAAGAGGGAACGTTGTTGCTCAACATTCCACTCTATGTGCTTCCCGGCATAGAACAACTCCATCATTTGAATTTTGATTGCAATCATACTACGAGCGAGAAGGCATCATATTCTTCTTCAAATCCTCAATCTCGTGCAGCTGTGTGTCTTGCAGGGAAGACATCCCTGTCATCAAGCTTTCCACTTCCTTCTGCAAATCTCCAATCTTCTTTGCCCCTGCTTCACTCTGTTTCTTGACTTGAATATTTTCCAACACTAGCTTCCTATTTCTTTCCTCCAGACTACTCATTTTCGCCTTAGCAGTATCAATACCCTATGAGCCAAAAAATTCAAATGGTAACCTTGAGATACATTATTTTAGGAATATATTAGAAACTCTGTTTTTTTTCAAAGAAACCTACCACTGGAACCCTCGCCAAAGCTTCTTCCGCATCTCCTAAACCCGTTTCATCCAAGATGATTACCTCCTTCGAACTGCTCTTTATCTTCTTTACCCTGGCTCCAACAGAAGGTGCCTCCATCTCCCTTTTGGGTACCAACATTTGATTGCTCGCTTGGGATTGCCCCACAAAGTCATGAAGGTCTTTAAGAGAAAAACCAGCAGTTGATTTTGAAACTGTCAAAACAATCACACTATCAGAAGGCAGAATCAAGAAACACCAAGAAAGGTTACACAAGGATCAAATATTCTTACCGGTAGACATTCCAGTAGAAGGTGGTATCTCTTTATTCTCAGGAACGATTACGTCTTCACAAGGTTGGAAGGATCTTTCCCCTTCTGGTAACTCCAACAGTCTATTCACCTTCCCAATCGTTTCCGCAGATGGAGGGAAAATCTTTACCCACTCAATAGCTGCAAAAACCAACAGAAAAATTACAACAGGTAAGTGTGGGAAAGAAGAGAAAATTGGAATTTATAAGAAGGATACCTTCCCTATTCCATTCAGTTGCCAAGAAGTCTCCTTCCTCCAAAGAGTCCTTCTCAACAAAAAAGTACTTCGATTTCCAACCCCTATCACTTACAGTGACTTTCAAAAACAAGGGCTTCATTCCAGACCTAGTCTTAAGAAGGTATCTCGTGGAACCAAATGTTTGGAGTTCATACACAAAGGCTAACTCCTTCAAACCTATATCTAAATCGAATTCACGGTTCACCCTCAAGACACAAGAAAAGATCCTCCAAACCATGGGCATCACTTGTACAAAAGCAAGGTTAGTCTTTCTAAAAAACTCATTTATCATTGCAGAGAAAGGGTAGGAAAAACCTAGAGTAAAGGGATACTCATAAAAAAAAAACCATTTTGGGGAAACGTAGTCAGACCTAAGAAGAACATCGAATGGCCTAAAGATGGTAGAATCTGGGAAGCAGTGTCGATCTTTCAGAGATTCGATTAGTTCGTTGTTGAAAACACAGATCTCTTCATCCGATTTTGTCAACAAACCTTCACACGAAAAACCCCCGTCCTCGTGTAAACTCGGAGGATTTTTTGCGGCTTTTCCCTTTTTTGATTTCACCATGTTTGAAAAAAAAAGAAACAGGAAGAGAAAAGGAGGGAAGGATTTTACCTTCAAAGCAGAAATCACCGCCATGAAGAAGAACGGAGGAAAATGATTGGAAAAGGTAAAGGAGAAAGTGAAAGGAGATTTTGGTTTTGAGCCCTAGATCTAGGGAAGTGGTTACGGAAATTAATTAGGAGATTAACCCCTCAACCGCCACGTCTTTTCTCCATTAATTAAACCGCAGAGCTTCTAGAAGGTTGTGGAAAAAACTGACCTTTTAAATTCATTTAAAAGACAGTTTTTTGGGGACAATTGTTATGGGTAAAATTCAGGATTGATACATCTTGAATTTTTATCAGCATGTCAACATCTTCACACTCGAGGGCAAGGTAAAAATTATTTATTTAATAACAATTATTTATTTCTATAATATTTAATCACAGGGATAAAAGAGCACGTGAGAAAAGCCATGGCCAACAGACTCCTTTCAACGGATCGAAGACTAAGTCAAGATGAGGATGACTTACCGAGATTGTAGGGGAGTTGGTTAGGATTTGATTTTTTCTGTTTTCCTTTTATTATTTAAAGCTCATGGCTGGAGAAAAAAAGACACGAACACATATACACACACATTACACTCACAGAGCTCAAGAACACATTGTAATCCGCCATAGCTTTCTACCTTGTAATTCATTGATAATATAATTGTTTGGGAAGGTAGGTGCTCATAATCACCTCCCGAGGTTTTGTGCCGGCGAGATAGTTATCTCAAGGGTTTTCCTCGTTACATGACCGAGCCATCTTGATTACGTTATTGCACCAATTTTATTCCATTGCACCCTCCTTCGTCTCATTTCAAATTTCTTCTTTGTTGATTGTTTTTTACCAAAACACACTTCATAAGAGATCTTGTTGAACAAAGAATTATTACTCTTGAAAATGTTGGAACAACAGATCAACTTGCTGATATATTTACCAAGGCTTTGGATTTTGAGAGATTTTCTTTCCTTAAGAATTCTCTCGAATTGTGTGATCACAGGTGACTGCACAACTGTGCAGTCAACTAACCGCATCTCTTTATAATTATATATTACAGAAAACATAAAAAAAGGGTTGTATTCCTGCATTCATTCATTGCACGATTATCTCTTGTGATCACTTGATTAGTTTTCTATATTGACTCTTCTTGACTCTTGAAAGTGAGACCCCTCTTAACTTGGTGATAATTTTCCCTTGTTAAAAATTCTCGTTTGATACCTATCATGGAGTGGGTGTCTAATCTAAGGTCACTGAGAAAAGTAACAAGATGTCTCCATTCACTTTGAAGCTTCCACTCATGTGCTCAATGCCAATGACTTATTGTGCATCACTTGGGATAAAAATTTGGGCAAGCACTATGCTGTGAGTGTGAATAGCTCCTTCTCAGTGACTGATTCAATGCCTAAAATGGAGACATTCTAGAGGCTACATGATTGAGGGTGTTTTTCTCATCGATTTCTTAGTGTTCACGTTTTGTCAATATATTCTCTAATCATACCATGTTGCAATTTATTGAGATTAAAATCTTAACTGTGTGTGCATATTTTCTCATTCTAGGCATATATTCATCTAGGTCATTCGAAATCCTTGGCAGATATAAAATTAAATTTTTTGTCCGTTTCATATGTTTTTTACCTAATGCTTCTATTGTGTTCGATGATTCTTTCATGCCATGGTGTTTGATTTGTTCAAAGTTGTTAAAGGTGACAGTATGAGAGATTGAGCCATCAAAGAAAAATGTCCATTTTTAATTATGGAAAGGAAATCACAAAAAAATTGGTAAGGTGTTCCATTTTTTAATCTTTAGTCCATTATTTATTTTTGGAATATCAAAAGGGGCAATCAATTCCAAGCTCACGGTTGTCCTTTCCGTATTCATCTGATTTGCCTAGTTCCAAGTTTGTGATCATTGTTGTTCTATTAATTGTGTGCCTTAAATACTTGTTCAAACAAGTCTTTTCACAACCACCCTCACAACTCTCTTGTCTCTCTTTCTCTCTAACCGTTTGCTTTCAGAAAAATCCTCATGGCGTCCTCTTCTTCTTCTCCGGCGAAATCTTGGCTAAATGTCACCGCTGCTGACCATGTTAATGAGCCTCAATCAGTCTGGCAAATCGACGTTGGCTCTCTGGGTACTCAGTCAACGGCCATTGATGTTGAAAATCAAGAAGTAATCTCTGCTGTTCAAGCGGCCCGTCTCCATCCGTTGCCTGGCTCTCGCCGCTCTAACCGGCTGATTGACTCCGGTACGTCGGCATTATTCCAAAGGGCGAAACTCTCTGCTGCTCCTAAAAGGATTTCTAGGGTTTCAAACCCTCCAAAATCCAAGCCCGCCGGTGCAAGGCGAAGGCTCGTACTGCATGACTCCTCTGATGAGGAGGATCTCCCTCAAGATGCATCTCCAACTACTGGGTTCAATGAAGATGATCAGCCCCTCATTACACTGATCAAAAGGAAGTCTCAGGCGAAAGAACATATTCCAGCTAGAGTTCAGGCCAAAGTTCCGGCTAGGGTTCAGTTATGCCCTACGACCAGTTTTCAGGGGGAGATGAGTTCGAAAATAGTAACAAGAAGTTCCTCAAGGGCTGAAGCTGCTCCTGTTATGGATGAGGAAGGTTCATCTTCTCAGCTTGATAATTCAAGTAATCCAACTGCATCCCTAGGGTCGGAGGATACTCTCAGTAATTCTGAGAATTGCAGCCACAAGAAACCAAGAAAGTCTTCTCTTGTGCAACCAGCTGCACTAACTGTTGTGCAGACAACTGTGCACACAACTGATCATGCTAGTGGCAGCAGGTCCATCTCTAAATCAGTTACCAGAAAGCGTAAGTCCTCTGTTCATATTCCTAATTCCCCTTATGATCTGGATGCAAAATATAGCTCCCTGTTTTATTCATCTGAGGCTGAAAGCCGATTCTCCATAAACTTTTAAAGGGGATTTGTTATTAAAAAAATAGGAATATGGAGGTGTTTGAAAATCTTGGGTTTGTTGATTTTTTTACCAAACGGTATTTAGATAATTCTCTGGATTTCCCAACCCCTTACTCTCATTCGCTTGTGTTGGAATTTTATGCTAACCTCACCCGTGACATTGCTATTGAGAGATCCCCAAATTTTGGGAGAGTGTTTGTGAGGGATGTAGTGGTTGACTTCAGTCCCACTAGGATCAATGCCTTTCTCTATACCCCTAACTTCCTTCCAGAGGAATTACCTACCAACATTAATGAGGCTGTTCGATCTGTCATGGGGGGAGGGTCAATAAGTGGACTGCTAGATTTAGAACCACACTTCTGTCCAAATTATTTGTGTTCTTACACCATGTTATGAGGACAAATTGGTTACCCACCTCAAATTCCTCGTCTGTTACTAAGGATCAGATAATGTTTTTGTTTCGAATTACTGAGGACAAGTTAAACTTGCGGAAGGTTATTTTTTACACCATTTTCATTTTGCTAAAAACACAAATACCTCCTATTCTCTCCCTTGCCCAAGCCTAATTTATGCCATGTTGAAAGATCAAGGAGTGGAAGATATTCCTGGGGACAGACTCTCCATCATTTTACGAGCAGCTTTAGAATCCCCAAAACCATGAATGATCAATCTAGGGTTGATGACTTTGAAAAGTTTGGTATTGTTCCTCCTCCTACTGCTGTTGTGCATTCTTCTGTTCCTCCAATTGTGCACACAACTGTGCACACAGCTTCAGTCACTCCAGCTACTCCATCTGATTCCAGTTCAATCCGGGGTCAAATTGCTCTGTTCAGGGCTCAGATTATCTCCCACAGGGCTGATATTGAAAGCAAACAGGTTCTTATTCCGTCCTACAAGGCGGATATTGAAGGAAAACAACTTCTTATTGCCGGATTGGAGAAAAGCATTGTTGATTTAGAAGCGGTTCTTGGTGGTTCCTCTCAAAAAGGGGAGATGATGCAGATGCAGGGGGAGCTGATGCAAGGGGAGTTACAACTACAGAACATGGTGATGATGATTTTCAGTTTGATATAGAAGAAGATGTTGAAGATGCAATTAACTCTGCTGCCCGCTTGGACTTTGAGTTAGATACTCTGGGTGAAGATACATTTGGTGATATTTGAAAACATTTGGGTTACTTTTTTGGTCTATAATAACTTTTAAATTCTGAATCTCTTAGTAGTAAAATATTTGGTAATGTTTGAATGTTAGTATTAACCATTTGTTTTGCAAGTTTTGATCCGAACCACAAAGATAGAGGGAGATTGAGTATGAAAATATTCTTTGGTTTTTCCTATTATCTTTGTGATTTAGATATTTAAGTTATAAATATAATTTTTGTAAATAAATAGATTAGGAATAATTGTGAATATTTTACTAACAATTAACGTTGTATTGTTTAGTTAGTGTTTGAGTTATTTTAGGTAATCTATCAATGATGGACTGATTGAGAAGATAAAGGTTGGCACCTAGGATTTCGGATGTCAAGGAATGATTGACTCCTTGCCAAACTAGGAGTCAATGGCTTATAAAAGGAAGACGGCATCTCCTTCAGTCTTCACCGATTTTCACCGATTTTCAGAGAATTTCACAAAGCTTCATTTGATTGATTCATCATTGAGTAAACTGTGGTTGTTCCTTGAAAACCGAGAGTGTTTTATTCAAGGTAGTTTAGCGTTTGATAGGGTTCATTGTCTTGAACCTAGTTTGATCTTTTGCATTTCATTTTCTTTTCATTGTACGAGTTTGTTATACAACTTCTGTTCGAAACAAGTTGTAGTTTATGAAAAGTTTCCAGCAAGAAGTGATGCAGTTCAACATGGGTTTGCAGCAACACAGATCCAGGCGGCCGCCCAAGCTTGCTCCAGGCGTGCGCCTCAGTTGGTCCAATCGCAGCAACAACTCTCGGCCTTCGAAGCGGCCGTTTCAGCCAAGCCAGGCGTGCGCCTCACCGGTGGACATTCGCGCAGCTAGACACTGCCTCTCAGGCGGCCGCATGGCTTCCAGTCAGGCGCCCGCTTCAATGTCGAATATCTTTGTTTCCTTATTCCGTGCAACTTCCTTTGCTGGTGTTTGATTTAATTTTGTTAAGGACATTTTGGTACTTTGTTGGGTATTTCGTATTAGGGTTGAAGAAGTATTTAAACTCATTAAAAACCTTTGTTTAACCAGTTTTTGATTATTAAAGAATTTATAAGAAAAGCTAGCAGCTTTCTTGGAATCTTGTGTATTCTTAGTTCGGTCATATTTCCATAGCCTCAAAGGCATCATTTGGTATCAGCCTAGATTTTGTTTTGGGCTTGCCAAGAACTCAGCGCCATAAGGATTCCATCATGGTGGTTGTCGATCGCTTCTCTAAGATGGCCCATTTCGTTTCATGCAGCAAGACTTTTGATGCTACACAGGTTGCGGATTTATACTTTAAAGAGATTGTCAAATTGCATGGTGTTCCTAAGTCCCTTACGTCTGATCGGGATGTCAAGTTCATCAGTCATTTTTGGCGTACGTTGTGGCGGAAGTTGGGTTCTCGTTTACAATTCAGTAGTTCGTATCACCCACAGACAGACGGACAAACTGAAATTATTAACCGGAGTTTGGGAAATCTGTTGCGAAGCTTAGTTGGAGACAGCCCACGCCAATGGGATTTAACGTTAGCACAAGCTGAATTCGCTTACAATCATTCACAGAACCGCACAACGGGTAAAAGTCCGTTTCAGATTGTCTACGGCCGTAACCCGATCAGCCCCCTTGACCTGATACCCATCCCCATTTCAAATCAATACAGTGCGGATGCTGATGTACGTGCCAAACAAATTAAGGAACTTCATGAACAGGTTCGTCTCCGTATCATTGAGCAAAACAGCAAATACAAGCAACGAGTTGACAAGCATCGCAAGAAGGTTGTGTTCCAGGTGGGCGACTTGGTTTGGATCCACCTACGTAAAGAACGATTCCCAGCTGGTCGCTTTGGCAAACTGCAGCCAAGGGCGGATGGACCATTTCGAGTGGTAGAGCGGATTAATGACAATGCTTACAAGATCGATTTGCCTGGTGACTACAATGTTTCAGCCACTTTCAACGTTTTGGATCTGTCCGCTTATCATGGCGATAGTGAGGATGATGACGACTCGTGGTCGAGTCTTTCTCAAGAAGGGGTGAATGATGCAGTTCAACATGGGTTTGCAGCAACACAGATCCAGGCGGCCGCCCAAGCTTGCTCCAGGCGTGCGCCTCAGTTGGTCCAATCGCAGCAACAACTCTCGGCCTTCGAAGCGGCCGTTTCAGCCAAGCCAGGCGTGTGCCTCACCGGTGGACATTGGCGCAGCTAGACACTGCCTCTCAGGCGGCCGCATGGCTTCCAGTCAGGCGCCCGCTTCAATGTCGAATATCTTTGTTTCCTTATTCCGTGCAACTTCCTTTGCTGGTGTTTGATTTAATTTTGTTAAGGACATTTTGGTACTTTGTTGGGTATTTCGTATTAGGGTTGAAGAAGTATTTAAACTCATTAAAAACCTTTGTTTAACCAGTTTTTGATTATTAAAGAATTTATAAGAAAAGCTAGCAGCTTTCTTGGAATCTTGTGTATTCTTAGTTCGGTCATATTTCCATAGCCTCAAAGGCATCATTTGGTATCAGCCTAGATTTTGTTTTGGGCTTGCCAAGAACTCAGCGCCATAAGGATTCCATCATGGTGGTTGTCGATCGCTTCTCTAAGATGGCCCATTTCGTTTCATGCAGCAAGACTTTTGATGCTACACAGGTTGCGGATTTATACTTTAAAGAGATTGTCAAATTGCATGGTGTTCCTAAGTCCCTTACGTCTGATCGGGATGTCAAGTTCATCAGTCATTTTTGGCGTACGTTGTGGCGGAAGTTGGGTTCTCGTTTACAATTCAGTAGTTCGTATCACCCACAGACAGACGGACAAACTGAAATTATTAACCGGAGTTTGGGAAATCTGTTGCGAAGCTTAGTTGGAGACAGCCCACGCCAATGGGATTTAACGTTAGCACAAGCTGAATTCGCTTACAATCATTCACAGAACCGCTGCAACGGGTAAAAGTCCGTTTCAGATTGTCTACGGCTGTAACCCGATCAGCCCCCTTGACCTGATACCCATCCCCATTTCAAATCAATACAGTGCGGATGCTGATGTACGTGCCAAACAAATTAAGGAACTTCATGAACAGGTTCGTCTCCGTATCATTGAGCAAAACAGCAAATACAAGCAACGAGTTGACAAGCATCGCAAGAAGGTTGTGTTCCAGGTGGGCGACTTGGTTTGGATCCACCTACGTAAAGAACGATTCCCAGCTGGTCGCTTTGGCAAACTGCAGCCAAGGGCGGATGGACCATTTCGAGTGGTAGAGCGGATTAATGACAATGCTTACAAGATCGATTTGCCTGGTGACTACAATGTTTCAGCCACTTTCAACGTTTCGGATCTGTCCGCTTATCATGGTGATAGTGAGGATGATGACGACTCGTGGTCGAGTCTTTCTCAAGAAGGGGTGAATGATGCAGTTCAACATGGGTTTGCAGCAACACAGATCCAGGCGGCCGCCCAAGCTTGCTCCAGGCGTGCGCCTCAGTTGGTCCAATCGCAGCAACAACTCTCGGCCTTCGAAGCGGCCGTTTCAGCCAAGCCAGGCGTGTGCCTCACCGGTGGACATTGGCGCAGCTAGACACTGCCTCTCAGGCGGCCGCATGGCTTCCAGTCAGGCGCCCGCTTCAATGTCGAATATCTTTGTTTCCTTATTCCGTGCAACTTCCTTTGCTGGTGTTTGATTTAATTTTGTTAAGGACATTTTGGTACTTTGTTGGGTATTTCGTATTAGGGTTGAAGAAGTATTTAAACTCATTAAAAACCTTTGTTTAACCAGTTTTTGATTATTAAAGAATTTATAAGAAAAGCTAGCAGCTTTCTTGGAATCTTGTGTGTTCTTAGTTCGGTCATATTTCCATAGCCTCAAAGGCATCAAGAAGTTTCTTGCTGATGTTTTTAATTCCGCTGCATTTTACATTCTGTTAATTAATTTTTTTTTTCTGAAAATTAGTTGTTAAGTCTGTTGTGTTGACACTTCTGTGCACAACTGTACACACAAGTCTGTCCACAACTGCGAACAGACCTAGCTACAAGACTTTCACTATAGCTGCAAGCAATACATAACTAGTGGAATACATATTGATTTCCCACAATATCATCTTACTTTTTAAATAATAATTACATTAGAGATAATTTTATAGTTTCCTAAGGAGAGATAATGCAACTTAAGGTGATTTTAAGGTAACTATTGTATTAAATATGGTTCACATAAACTTTTACTTGTTATAATTAGATATTAGTTTGGCTACTGGATAAACTAAAATGGAAAGAAAAATATTTAGTTTAAGACTGCAGAAGTAACTTTCTATAATTTGGAAATCAAACTATTTACTATACCCAGTGATTCTTAAATAAGTGGCATAGAAGAAATAAGGAAATCAATATTATCCTTTTATAACTATTTATTACCAAATTACAAAATATAAGAAAATTTTCATATAAACCCACAAAGAAAAGAATGTTAATGGTAAAAGACAAGAGAAATTCATGAGGAGAAATAGTAATAAAACCTGAAAGAATGAATAAGAGCACGAACTGTTTATTTGTGAGGAATTCACTGTGACTCAACTTAAGTCACTTATTCTATTAACACATTATATAGGAATTAGAAAGAGTCCTACTCTATTACAATATTAAAGAGATTATTAACAAATATGGAAAAGATAATAACAATTCTTTACTAACAATATCCTAAATAAACTAAATAACTAAAGGATGTATTATAATATATCCAAGATTGTAAACAATATTGCATGAGATATTGTGTACGGTTAATAAATGGGAGGGGGAAAAGTTGGTTGTTTATTGACTGAACTGAAACTATAAGGAAAGGACAAAGAGCTTACCTAGGTGTTAGTCATGCATGCTAGGTAGAGTTTCTAGAGCAAAACATGGCATACACACTTCTTCATTGTTGCCATACGTCATATTATGGCTTCTTTCCTCAGCAATATCTCCATAAATGCGATAGTTCATCTCCCCAACTCCTCACAGTAAGCACACACACCAACACACACATATCCTCACTCACTCGAAAGACATGGAGAACTCAACAATGTCGGAGGAGAAGGAGAGCCAACAAATTAAAGATGAACCAAAAACCTTGTCAAAGAGAGAACTTGCAGCACTAAGGGTCTGTGATTAATTTGAAATAGTAGCTTTTTTATTACCGATTATAACCATGTCTTTTTTTTTTTATTTGATGAATTTTAATCTTTTTCTCTCTCTTGATTTATGCAGGATGCAGCGAAGGCGCTCTTTAAGATCAAGGATGTGCCAGAAAAACCAAATTTATCATTCCCCGAGGTATACCTAAATACTCCATATTATAGAACTTCCTCGCATATTTAATTTGAATCTTATTTTTCCATTTCCACTTGCCTTATTTAACATAAAGAATAAGAGTTGCTGGTATAATTTGGATTTGAAAGGATATTTGTTACATAATATTGAGAATTGTTTTCATCGAATTTGTGAAATTCAGAGTTCTTACATGGTTATTTTTAATTTTTATTTTTAAGAGAAAAGAAGATTTCATTAAATATGCAAGGAAGTTCTATAATATGGAGTATTTAGTTATTAAATAATTTGTGGTAAGTTAACAACATGAATCCTCATATTTGTCATATAACGGCAAACCTGATATTAAAAAGAATCTTTAATGTAATTGGAAGTTGTGGAGAAAAAATGAGAATATATTTATGAGTTATTTATTTTTATTTTTTTGAAAACATTTTTGAGATGACATTATAATATCCTTTTGTGTGACTAATTATCGACAGCTTAAAATTCCTACTTTAATATGGTTTCAGGGAGAACCAAGTGGCGAATGTCGACCGACCAGCAACCCTAACCGCTAAGACTGTAGCGAAAGAAAGACAATATTTTTGTCAATTTTGTGTTGTTACTGTTTTGTGGACTAGACTTATATCTAACAAATAAAGTTATTCGTCATTTAATGTAATAAAATATTACTGTCTGGTTGGTTTTGATTATTCCATTGCCCATTTTACAATTATGAAGCTACATTAGGAAAATTTTACAATTAGCTAGGATACAATTTCGAAAGAAAAATTGTTTTGCCATTCCATTAGATATATAAGATTTGCCATTTCTGATCCAATAAAGATGTCAATCCACTAGATGCATGTTAGAAGTAACTGGTATTTCGGGGTTTTAAAAAGAGCAAATATGAATGTCAAAACACTGTTAGTTCCGAATTTCAAATAGCCAGCTTGACCACACATTCGGAATAGAGTTTTAAGCGACAGACTGTAAATCTAACGGGAGATATGACTATATGAACACTTCAACTGTGACTAGTAACAATCAAGTCGTAAACTGAAAAAGTCATAGTTCAGGAATTAAATTGTCATATCTTGATGAAACTTTCTTTAGCCATCATTTTAAACCACAATTCAGACACGCGGCGGTCGAACTAACATTAATAATTAGTACGATTAATGCACAATTTTAAATGATAATCTGACAATTTTAATGTCGGAAAACTCCATTTTTTTCTGATGTACAAATTTTCTCTTTATAATAACATTTATATCATTAACATTAAAAATTTCAAATGCACATTTACAAATGGCACTTGAAAATTATAATCTTATTGCTACATAAGTAAACCAAGAAGCATCAATTGCAAATAATTGGTAGCAAAAATATTAAAACGCAAATAACCACTCAATCTAGAAATTAATCGTGTCAAATCAATTGCTAGCTCTTCGTCCAAGTTCCAGCGTTGATCCTCCTCCTCTTTTCTTGATAGAATATTGCCCTCATTTACCTTCACGTACATAGTTTTCTTCACTACAACAAAAAAACTCTTTCACAACGTTTAAAAAATGTTGTAATAAAGTTTTTACAACGTTTTATAAAATGTTGTGTTATCCAACGTTATAATAGGCCTCGATATTAGACAACGTTTTTTTAATGTTGCAAAAACGTTGTTAATCATTTGTCACAACATTTTATTAAACATTGTAAAAAGATACTACAACGTTTTATAAAAACGTGGTCTATTTGTTTTACAACGTTTTTTTGATAAACATTGTGAAAAGTAATAATTTTCAAAAAAAAAATTCACCGATTTTCCAAAATTTACCCACTACACCTGCTTCAAAATTTCAATTTAATATTTACACTACAAATCAATTCCAAATCCAATTTTTACAAAAACAAAATGTAAAAAAAAAAACATCACAAAAATAGATGTCCTAAACTGTTAATCAAATCAAACCTAATACATGTACAATTTTACAAAGACGATGAAGACCCTCGTCTTTAGAAATAAGTTCATTTGAGAATGTCAACCTTGGCATTAATCCCCTCTTCTTAGGCCAAAATATTACACAAAAGCAGAAAATACAAAAATAAAATGCATTATATATATATTAGAGATTTACTTGTATTAACTAAAATATTAAAAAAAAATCATAACGAGATGATGAAAATCTTTTAAGGAGATCAACAATTCAACATACATCATACCATCCTGAGAAAAAAATTCCTTCCGCAAATGCAAAATCAAGAAGTCTTTCTGCATTTTAAAAGTGATCCATTGTAAGGCATTTGGTTACTTTACTTCTGGTAGTTGAATATCATTAAGAAATCTTGCAGCCAAATTTTTCAAGTGAAAAACTCTTCATATATAACAATGGCACACCGGATTCTGCAAAACAACATACTATATTTACAATGTAAATGAAAGTGATGTCTGGAAGTAGATCAGAGCATACACAATAAAAAAAATTATTGAAAGAATTATTAGCAAATCTCCAGCTTCATTTTTTTTTATAATAGTACCTAATTAAAATCACAAAATGATATAAAGGAAAGAATGTCTTACCAAACAAAACCAATCTGGTATCTAAAGTGCTGCTACAGCAAGGGGTAAAATTGATGCATATCTTTTGATAATAGATATTATGTAACCTTATCGATATTCATTAAACCTAGATTTTAGATTGGTAATTTGAACTAGACTAAGAAGCTGAGGTAAAGAAATAAATAAAAGAAGCTAAGGTTCAGTCTAGGTGAATTCTTGATTCTCTAATATGTAAATAAATAAATATCGATCGTAAGTAAGTCAGGAATGCTTAAAATCAAGAGGCTTTGACCAATAAGTCCCTCGGATAAATGAAAACAACCAATAAAATCAAACATTTTCAAAACATACCAATAAGTCCCTATAATTTTTCTGGACCAAAATACCCCCGGCCACACTCACGCCACTCACGGGCCCATCCTCCCATGCCCAGTTGCCTCTCTCTCTCTCTCTCTTTTACGTATAATATCTAAAAAATATTTAAAATAATATATCTTTCTCTCTCCTTTTCTCTCTCTTCCTTTTTTTCCTCTTAAATTTTTAAAATACAATATCTCAAAATCTAAAAGTCAAAAAATTAATCCGAGATCACTGTTTTAATCCCATCGCCAAGACGAATCAAACAACTTTACTCATCATATATTTCAAATTTTATAAATAAAATAAAATTATTTTTCAACAACTGTGAAATAGACCTCACTGTTGCTCTGTAAAAGAATGACATAAAAACAATGAAATCAATCACACAGTTATGCACAATAGCTGAGAAAGTATCCTCAACACTCATAACTATAACTGAGAAATTGACCTCACAGTTGTGCACAAACATAATTCTCATCTTGGAAATGTGCAAATCATTACACAATTATGCACAATAACTGTGAAAATCATTACACAGTTATTTACATCAACCCAACAACCGTGAAACTTGTTCTACAGTTGTCCTAAAGGAATGACATAAAAATAACTGTGAAATGAAATTCACAATTATGCACAATAACTGTGAAAATCATTACACAGTTAATTAACATCAAACCCAACAACCCTGAAACTTGTTCTACAGTTGTCCTAAAGGAATGACACAAAATTAACACTCATAACTATAGCTAAGAAATTGACCTCACAGTTATGCACAATAACTGAGAAAGTGATCTCAACAAACATAACTGAGAAATTGACCTCACAGTTGTGCACAAACAATCATCAACAACTGATAAATAATGAGTAAACCAAACATACTAAGTAGCAAGCAAAATAACTGTGAAATTGACCTCAAAGTTCTCCGTTTAGAAAGGTCAACAACCAAACCATTTCACATTCATAAATAACTGTGAAACTGACCTCACAGTTTTAGAAGTGTGAAAAACATTTCACAGTTATTCACATCACAACCAACAACTGTGAAATAGACCTCACTGTTGTTCTATAAAAGAATGACATAAAAACAGTGAAATCTATCACAAAGTTATGCACAATAACTGAGAAAGTAACCTCAACAAACATAACTGAGAAATTGACATCACAGTTGTGCACAAACAATCATCAACAACTGATAAATAACGGGTAAACCAAACATACTAAGTAGCAAATTAACTGTGAAATTGACCTCACAATTCTCAATTTATAAAGGTCAAAAACCAAATCATTTCACATTCATAAATAACTGTGAAACTGACCTCACAGTTTTAGAAGTATGAAAAACATTTCACTACCTTTAAGACTAACATTATCAAAACATACACACACACACACACACACACACCAAACATTGTTTGAAGTCGGATGAAATGCACTGCAACCATGCATAAACCCCAATAATTGCATCCGCAATAAGAAAAGGCCCCACCAAAGCATTTGAATCAAAGCAAAAATCTATCCATAGAAGCCAAAGCCTAACAAGCTAGGCCTATCTATGCACTTATTACAACCTTCCACTACTAAACACAACCTAGCTATCATCTTAGATCTATACAAAATCTGAACAACATTTTCTATACAAGAACAATCCTTTGACAATCTATACTTCCTTCTATTCAACATCCCAAACTTATCTATTCTATACCCCAACTGAACTTTGTGATTCTTTTTAAACATAGGAACAACCACCAAATCATTTGAATCAAAGCAAAAATCTATCCATAGAAGCCAGCAAACAACCAACAGCCATTGACAGATCAAGAGTTGAATAGAATCTGACTGACTAAGTATTCTCTATAACTAAATGCTGCCAAACTTCTTTAGCTACATCAGCAAACAGCATACTGGAATCACCAGAACAGATGTAAATTCCTTTTCTGGCTGAAACTACTGCCATATAAACTGCCACCACCGGCTCTGAGACAATGTAAATTATTGGTTTGTTGATAGCTTATTTACTTCTCAACTCTACCAACATCAACCTCCCACCTCTATAACAGATTATTGAAAACGAGATTAGACAGAATCAAGAGTTAACCATTCTACGCCAATTGAAATGACATTGAAAACCATACATTTAATCAAACAGTTGGTGTGCACATGTGTTGATCAGCTACAAACTCTAACTGTAGATTAAAATTTCTTCCCCTAAACCTACAGAAAGAAACTGGCATTCTCATATGAAATTCAAATTCTTTTAATGACAACCGATGAGAAATTAAATAAATCACCCAAGAACTTGTAAAAGAATAGGAGAGAACAAACCTAGGAGCCAAGAGGATAATCTCGTTCACGAAGCCAAAGTCCAGCCCTAACAAACCGATTAGCGCCACTAATCCTTCTCAGAACATCAATCAACAACCCCACAGCCAAATCCGCAACATCCTCGGAGAAGATTCGAGGAGCATTAGCGATTTGAATTCCACGACGGCGGCACTCGGGAATGTCATTGTGGTTATCGCCGATGCTGGTGGTGACGATTAGTCGAAGCTCAGGCAAGTTGGAGACGACATCGGCGGTGACGGGAGTGAAGGCGGAGCAGAGCATGGCTTGAATGGTTGAGAGGAATTGGAGGAGAGGAATTGTTGGAGAATGATCCCATGGTTTTGAGGAATTGGAAGCTCGCCATGGATGCTGGTCCGGAATTGCGTATAGAGAGAGAATGAATATCATTTAGAGAGAGAATGAGAGGGGTAGTTTGGGATTATGAAATATTTTAAAATGGGCTAGGGGTTTATTGGTGAAATGGATTTCAACTTATGGACCCTATGGTAGATTATGATATGTGGTGGTTTTTTTTTATAAATTTCACCTTCTAATGGGGGCTTATTGGTAAAAATCCCTAAAATGAACACCAAATCACTAGGAAAAGAATCTAGGATTTCGGGGGAAGGGGAGGAGAAAGAATCTATGGAGAGATATACCATCCGTCAAAGCAAAACCTTGAGGAATGTAAGATAGCGATGAGTGCAACATCGATTTTGCGCCTGACTGAGCATTGTTCCGGCAACTTGCATCCATCAATGAAAGCTTTCTCAAATAATGTTCCTGCATGCATAAATGAAATTAGCTAAACTCTTCAACTCAAATTAGCTCATACAATCGTTCCTAGTAACAATGCAACAATGTTGACAAATTAACCTATCAACTTAGAAGAAATCAAGCACCGTCACTAACATATAGATGGATATAGGTACATTGAGTTTAGTGTGTATATTTGGTTTTATGCTTAAAGATATAATTACATTGAGTTTAGTGTGTAGATTTGATTTTATGCTTAAATGTTGTTATCACATCGAGATTCTCATCTCTTACTAAAACAGGATCAACCTTATTGTGCTTTTGTGGTCTATTGTGAATCATGCTTTTCACTAACACATGCTAATAACTAGGCTATTACTTTTTCACGACCTCTAACTTTCCCAAGTTGCATTGTTTATATTTTACCAATCGAAAACAATAGACAATCGTTTATGTAGGTTTACAAAAGTTGTACATACATATTATAAAATCAATACCATTCTCCTACTCTAAGCAATTCAGATTTTCAGACTGCATGACCTATACCCAACTTCCACAACCACCTCCGTTCAACTGGTGCGCCATCTGCTGTATGCTAACACTAAACCAACATCAACAAAGATGTTGAAACATTAACGTAGAAATCACTACACCCCCCCCCCCTTGACCACCCATTGCTTCTTCTAGCGGAAAATAAAAATTCTATTATTAGTTTGAAAAAAAATGATTTGATGTTCTCACGAGAAGTTAGTCTAACTTTCTTTCTCATAGATGTTAAAAAACAGAGATTTTGTCACATAGAGAACAACACCACATGCTCAACAATCTATAACTTATACCTTGTACATATGACTTTGATTATTACTCCCTCCGTCCCGGAATGTTAGTCTCATTTTTTTATTGTTAACTTGTGTTAACTTTGTGCAATAATATAGGTTAGTTTCAACTATACTAATGAAAATCCGAAACTCGTTATTGATATAGTATTTACAATGGTTTACCATTAACAAGTTTTAGATTTTTTGTATCATAGTTAAAACTAACCTATATTATTTCTCCAAGTTCGTTCAAGTGAACAACTAAAATAGTGGGACTAACTTTCCGGGACAAAGGGAGTAATAAACTAGAAGAATCTAACTATGTTAGATATTACTTATGTAGTGACCACCTTAACCAACATAATCACAATGACGCTTCATCCATTGCATAAACTCAAGGTTATCTAGTGACCTCCCTTTAACTAGATTGCTTACCTCAATGTGTTGCATTAAAAAAAATCTACAAACTTTCTCTCATGTCCTAAATATAATTATGAGCCATAAATTAATAAAAATAAAAAAATCACTCCATTTTACATTCAACTCCACATAAAGAGTCAAATGACCGAGTACATATCAAGAAAGCAACTTTTATAACAAGAATATTTGTTGCGTCAATTATGTTTTATTTCATAGAGATATGAAATATTAAAATTTTAAAATAATAAATCAACAATGAACCAAATCCAAAAGGACCAAAACCAAACTGCAATAAATGAACATGTGCGTGCACGCGCACACACACACACACACATAAAAAAAAAAAAAAAAAAAATAATAATATATATATATTGAGAGAGAGAGAGAGAGACTTACTACTTAAAATAAATCAGCTTGCATGGCTTACCCGATATTTGTGTAACATTCTTAATTGCATCTGGTCTTATCTTCGACCAGTTTAACATTGGCTCCGGACTGTTAAAATCGTACAAATAAAATACATGCACTTTATTTCAAAAGTAGGGGTTAGGAGAAAACAGTTCGCAGGATGCTCACTTCACTGATCTGAGCAAATTTGTTTTTAACTTTGTAATTAGCATGGGTGCTGCATATTGTGGTATCAAAGTTTCCAGTGTGCTCCTCGTGACAATCGGTACAGCTAGCCTACAGGCATTATTTGTCTGTCAAAAAAAAAAAAATATACACACAAACACATAAACACTTAGGGTGAATCATATCGTTAAAATACTAGAGGTCCTGTACAGTATATATATTTTTTTATATTGCAGAATATTCACTACAATATATTGTTGTGAATTCACGCAGCGGAACGGCCCAAGCTTGGAGTAATAATAAGAGCAATACACACGAAAAGTAAATCACACACAAAGGAACACACAAGAATTGTTAACCCGGTTCGTTGCAACAACAACTACGTCCGGGGGCGCTACCAAGCCAAAATATTCTCTCTAATATTTTCAGATGTTACAATTTGTTTCTAGGCTATCACATGTATTTATAGGGAACAATAAATCAAATCCTAGTAATATTCGAATTCCTACTCAAGAAAGTAATCTTCTTTCTATCCAAATACTACTATCAAAAGGAATCACCAAAGCAAGAGGAGATCTTATCAAAATAGGAAACAAATCAGCCCAGAATCGTGACCAGCGCGGTCGCCCAAGGACTCAGCGCGGTCGCGCACAAGAGAATTCCACCGAGCCAAGTGTTTCTGTCCAAGTGCGGCCCTTAACACCAAAAACACCGACGAATTAGAACTCCCTTGATCACACCAACTCCTCCGACCGCGGTTCAATTCCTTTATTCATGGTTTTGACTCCACTTCCCAACAATCTCCCACCTGGAGACAAACCATCCATGATACCTCTCTTGAAACAAATTTCAGTGGCCGGCTATTGCGTTGGTAGCGCCCGGCCTCTTGTCTAGTTATCCAAGTGAGTTGAAGCTGAGCTACGCTTCAACATAACTGTTGGTTCTACCATGCTCCGAGTCTTCATTCCGAATGATCCTCTCTGCACATCCCCGCTCACTTGCTTGCTAACTATCGATTCTGAACAGCGCGAATCCACGTGCCCCACACAATCACAAGCTTGGAACCTTTGTGTGTTCTTTGCAACCCATCGCATCACCGTTCTAGATCCCGCTCCCATGTTGGCCAAATTGGCTCCGCGTCAGCCGACTTTATTGCCCAATTTTCTACCAACATACCGTTTAGTGAAATTTCTCCCACCATGGCGATCTCGGCCACCACCATTCATCATTGGGATGCGCCTTCGTTTCCCCCAATGACTCATGTTGCATGTGGTATACAACATATTTTCCACGCCGCCACGAGCCACCAAGCTAGCTCCGCGGTTTACCTTCCATGTCCCACAACCGAAGGTCACCACACAACCCTCCTTATCAAGTTGCCTTATGAAAATTAAGTTCCTCTTCAAATTCGGAATATGTCGCACATCGCATAGCCGCAAAACAGTCCCATCCGTTGCTTTGACCCGAAAAACCCCTTTTCCAATGACCTTGACAGGATTATTGTTTCCCAAACGAACAACCCCAAAATCACCCGGAACATACTGCTCCATTCTTTCTGCACTGGTGCATGAATGAAACGTCGAGTCCGAATCCAAAAACCATGAATCTGTTGGACTGCTCCCACCCAAGATTAATGCATCCGCTATCTCCTCAGCAACATTCAATTCCCTCGGTCTGCCTGACCGCTTCGGACAACTTCTCCTAAAGTGCCCCTTCTCCCCACAATCATAGCAAGTAATCACCTTCTTGCCACCCTTACTCTTTTCACCGACATTTAGTGCTAGCCCCGATGTCCCACCCTTGCTCTTCCTATGAATTTCTTCGCCAAGAATCACATCAACGACATCCGAAAACTTCAACTTCACTTTTCCTGTTGAAACGTTAACTGCTATCGCAGTCGTATCCCAACTTTCTGGCAAAGAAGAAAGTAAAATCAACGCTAGTACCTCGTCATCAAGCGTAACAGCCACGGAAGATAGTTGGGTCGCAGTAGATTTGAATTCACTTATATGCTTTGTTACCGACATGCCTTCCACCATCCTTATGTTCAACAGCTTCCTCATTAGATGAGCTTTATTCACCACCGATGGTGCCTCGTACATGCTCGCCAACATCTCTAACATCTCCATGGTAGTCTTCGCCTCAAAAACATTCTTCGCCACATCCTTGGTCAACGTTTGCCTAATAAGCCCTAACGCTTTCCGATCCATGATTTCGAATTTTGCTTCCTCTATGTCCGCCGGCTTTTCTTTTAATGGTAGATACAAATCCTTGTTCCATAGAACATCCTCGATTTGTGTCTTCCAGAAATTGAAATCCGTCCCATCAAACTTTTCGATCAACACCTTATTACCATCCTCCAAAGCTCCCAATAAATCCATGGCAAAAGATAACCCAAGCAATGATTCGACAAAACCAAAAGCTCTGATACCAGTTGTTGTGAATTCACGCAGCGGAACGGCCCAAGCTTGGAGTAATAATAGGAGCAACACACACGAAAAGTAAATCACACACAAAGGAACAAACAAGAATTGTTAACCCGGTTCGTTGCAACAACAACTACGTCCGGGGGCGCTACCAAGCCAAAATATTCTCTATAATATTTTCAGATGTTACAATTTGTTTCTAGGCTATCACATGTATTTATAGGGAACAATAAATCAAATCCTAGTAATATTCGAATTCCTACTCAAGAAAGTAATCTTCTTTCAATCCAAATACTACTATCAAAAGGAATCACCAAAGCAAGAGGAGATCTTATCAAAATAGGAAACAAATCAGCCCAGAATCGTGACCAGCGCGGTCGCCCAAGGACTCAGCGCGGTCGCGCACAAGAGAATTCCACCGAGCCAAGTGTTTCTGTCCAAGTACGCGATCGCGCACCATCACCTGCGCGGCCGCCCTTAACACCAGAAACACCGACGAATTAGAACTCCCTTGATCTCACCAACTCCTCCGACCGCGATTCAATTCCTTTATTCATGATTTTGACTCCACATCCCAACGTATATCATACTTAAAATTTCTCCTATCAATCTTTATGTGTCAGGTCTATAGAACAAGCAACATCCATAGTTATAGTTGAACAAAATCAAAGCCAAAAGTTCAATAAAACACAAATTACACTCACAAAATCATCAAATAATTAAGTACCAAGTGAATACAAAAAGAAATAGCAAAAACCCCTTTTCCTAATCAACAATTTCAAACAAAAAACAATCAACATTACTTAAAAGAAATCTATGTGCCCGACATACGTTCCCCTCCTCCTTTATCCAGGCTTGGGACCAGCAATCCGATGAAATAAATAGCAATTACGTTGAAAAAAAATTGCTCTCAAATATATCATATAATGATCAACTCAATTCAATTTGTCTAATAAGCATAAGACTTCAAAATACTTGGCTACTGTTAAACTACAACAAATTGAAGCAATGAAGTTTAAGAATCTGAGCCTAGTCGACTTAAACACTACCCTCCAAACCCCAATTTACCGATTGTGGAGAAGAGAAGAGAAACAATCTAGAGAGATACAATACCAGCAATCAAAGTTACACCGCGATGTTGTTGTGGATAGTGATGAGCCTCACAACTCTGATTCACCCCCCTTAAACAGCTCCGACTTGTGTGAACATAGAATTGCAAAACTATGTGGGAGAGAATTTTGGGTTTTTAAGTATAGAACATAAAGGGTCTAGGCAAAGGGAAAGGGACATACCGACCGTCTTGGTAAAGTTCCGACAAATCCTTGTCGCAGCTTCGACTTTGCCCTAGCTCAACCTTTGCCGTAAATCCGATTGATGTGTGAGGGTCGAGAGTGATTTTGGGTTACGGGGAAAAGGGGCCGATCGATGTATGAGGTCGTGATTGATTTTGGTTTTTAGGGATGGGTGTGCGTGCGAGAAAGGGAAAATAATTATACGTAATATTATTTTATTTTTCTTTGACCCAATGAAGATGCAAATTACAATTTCAGAATTTTATATAAGTTTCACAATGTTTAAAGTGGACGTTGTATTATTTGTATATGTATACATTACAGCATTTACTAAAAACATTGTAAAAAAACATTTCTACAACGTTTTTTATTTTAACATTGTTATTGCTTACAATGTTGTCCAGAAAAACGTTGTGTTAATCCCCATTCTACAATGTTTCTCTTTAAAAAGTTGTTATATTCTAGTAACCACAATGTTTATGAAAAAATTGTTGTGTAAGGGCATCAACAACAACGTTTCCAAAAAAACGTTGTGAAAGACTAGATATGTTATAGTGCTTTGTAATGTTTCAATTTGGGTTACCTTAACGAGGGAAAAGGATGTAAATACATTTGTTTAGCTACTATATTTAATTAGGGTGTTAAGTTCAAAATAATAAATGTTAGGCATAACCGTATGTGACTATTAGCTTAATTTGGATATTGTGGTATTAAAAATTTCAATTGAGACTTTATGAATGTAAGAGTACTTTTTTCAAAGGTAGCACGTACTATCTAGTGACAATATGATATAACGTACTATTTGGTCGATAATTTGTCATTAGGCAATGAAAGGGTTAATAGAGGAAGAATTGATGATTTGTGAGAAGAGATTATAGGTGTTAAGGGAAAAACAAGAGAAATAGAAATGGAGGAGTCTATTATTTTCCACACACCAGCAGATTACAGCAATGCTGATTTTTAGGCTTCATACATCAGTCTAGTACCTTCTAGGATTTCATTTATTTAGACTTAAGACTTATCATTTCAACTTCACTAAACTGACTTATTAAAATTACTAACCATGACTCTTAACATTATTGAAACTGATCAAAACATGCATTAACTTTTCAACACTCCTCCTTAATGCATTTTTTAGCTACTCCAAGCATATCACGAAGTAATTCAAACCTCTGTCTTGGAAGTGTCTTCGTGAATATGTCAGATATTTGCTCATCTGTCTTGCAATACTTTAGCTCAATTTCTCCGCTGTTTGATTCTTCACGCAGAAAGTGATGTTTGATTGCAATGTGTTTTGACCGACTATGAAATACTGGATTTTTCGCCATTGCTATTGCGGACTTGTTGTCACAGAAAATAATAGTAGCCATGGTTTGCTGCTCCTCCATATCTACGAAGATTCTTCTTAGCCAAATAGCTTGGCGAGCTGATTCTACTGCTACTATATACTCCGCTTAAGCAGACGATTGTGCCACACTATCTTGGTTTTTAGATGTCCAAGAAAAAACTCCTGATCCTAATGAGAATGCATAACCTGAAGTACTTTTCATATCATCTACTGAACCAGCCTAATCACTATCCGTGTAGCCAACAAGCGTTGGATCTGAAGTAGACTTTTTGTACCAAATACCGTAGTCAACGGTTCCCTGTAAATACCTCAGAATTCTTTTTGCTGCTCCAAAGTGCACCTGACTTGGACTTTGCATGACCATGGAAAGTAGGCTCGTGGCATACATTATATCAGGCCGAGTGGCACTAAGATATAGTAAACTTCCAATTAAACTTCTGTACAGCGATGCATCAGCTTTGTCCGTTCCATCTTCTTTCTTCATCTTCTCATTAACAA
This sequence comes from Adenophora triphylla var. japonica, assembly GCA_022495995.1. NCBI lineage: Eukaryota > Viridiplantae > Streptophyta > Magnoliopsida > Asterales > Campanulaceae > Adenophora > Adenophora triphylla. Next base: position 35,678 of record JAFEMH010004122.1, on the reverse strand, counting down.
CTAGCGGAGTGGCTTTTGTCTTGCAACCATACATATTGAACTTCTTCAGAAGATTCTTTTGGTGTAATGTCCTAGGCTTTAGTTATGTTTAACTTAAAACCATTATGTATCATCTTTATCCTTGATTATAGAGAATGTTTATTATTTGATTATTATATATTTTGCATATTTATTGTAATAATCTCCGTCCCTAATTATTAAGTGACTAATTAGTATAAATGTTAATGGATAATCATATGATGATTATATGCATAGAGATGCACATTAAATTTATGGGTACTTGTTAGAGAACAAGTGACTGGACTTGACCCGTATGAGATTTATGTCATGGTCAAATGTCATAATTAAATCTCATATGGTCACTTCATTTAGTCCCTAGACCTGAGATTATCATGAACTTACATATGATGAAAGTTATGTTTGATTTTAGTCAAACGATATCTTAACACGATATTTATAAAGGCTATCTTTGGCATAATCGGATTCATGATGGGAAGGATGATATGTCAAGATGAAAGAGAGATGTTTTGCTTGGGCCCCTCGATGAGTGATAATGATGAAAGTGTATGGACATACCCCAATGCGATTGGATTATCATTATACTCAGTATCGAGAAAGCATTGAACAAATACAAGTTGACGTGGACCATGACTTGTGTTCAATATAACATCGTGAGAGAAAGGGAGAAATGGAAGTGTACCATTGAAAACGTGAACTCTTACGTTATATTAATTGGAAAGACATAATGGCTTGCTAGAGTCCGCTTATGTCTTATGAGGGTCGATATGATCGAGCTCATTGCCAACATAATATAATCATATTGGGTCACACACAACTATAATGAATTGGTTAAACCAAAGGAAGAAATGATTGAGAGTTCCTGCATATGGCATGAATCATCGCGCGACACAACTTGCCCATAGGCTTCTTGTGGTCGCGCGACATAACGAGTCTGAGGCGGTTTTGACAGACAGTTTCCTAATACGATTAGGAAACAAAAGTTCTCTCAATATTTCCTCTATAGGTTTAAGAATCTAGCAATTCTCAAGAACTGTTCTTGGTTCATTCTAAAGTGTGGATACTACTAGAGGGTCTTCGCTCGTACAACGATCAAGGCCTAGAGTTCAAATTGTCCAAAGCAATCTAAAGATTCAAGTCTTGAAGATTGAAGTTTGTGATTCGAAATCATATTGATAATTGTTTGATAGCTCAAGAAAGGAAAGCGTTTAAGGTTGGTAAATTCTATCTCATAGGAATTCAATTTAATCGTATAGAACGGATCTTAGGGCTCTTGGGTTTTGTGTTATTTAGATGCAAATTCCGCTGCGCATGGACCCATAAAACCCAACAGATTCTCGATATATTTTCTTTGGCATATGAAAATACCCTCATTCTCTTGACTGATTTCAATGCCAAGAAAGTGATGCTTCAACCCAAGGTCTGTCATTTCGAACGTCTTCATCATATCCTTTTTAAACTCCTGAACAATATTTCCATTATTTCTTGTGTAGATTAGATCATCTACATACAGAGAAACAATTAGAATTCCGTCTTCACCTTGGCTTTTGATGTAGAGAGTTGGCTCACTAGTACTTCTTTTAAATCCAACATCAATAAAATACTTATCGATGCAATTGTACCAGGCACGTGGTGCCTGTTTTAAAACATATAATGCCTTCTTAAGCCGTAGTACTTTCTCTTCTCCTCCTTCGACGATAAATCCTTGTGGCTGCTCAACAAAAATTTCCACTTCAAATACCCCATTTAGGAATGCTGATTTCAAGTCAAGCTGATGAATCTTCCACTTCCTTTAAGCTGCAAGAGCTACAAGGGTTCGTATGGTATCTAGTCGTGCTACCGGCGTGAAAGTCTCTGTATAATCAATGCCTGGTTGCTGAGAGTAACCCTTAGCTACCAAACGTGCTTTATGCTTCTGAACTGAGCCATCTGGGTTCACCTTAGTTTTATAAACCCATTTTACTCCAATGACTTCCTTGTTTGATGGACGTTCTACCAAATCCCATGTGTCATTTTTCTTGATCGTCTTTATCTCTTCCTCCTTAGCTTTCACCCAAACTTCCTGATTTGCAGCAACTTCAAAGGATTCAGGTTCCAGCACACTAAAATTGCATGTCTCATATAGACATGCTAGTGTTCTAACCCTCATTGGTGTTGTCTCAGGTGATGATTGCACTTGAGATGTATCTGATTGAGGTGAGGCAACTGATGGAATTGCGCTAGTAGATGTTTCACCTTCATCTCTTGTCTTTTGCACTTGGTGAGTAGAAAGTTCCTTCAGAATCTGAGGTACTAGAGCTGAAACTTTTTCAACCTTTTCTAAGTCCCAATTCCATAAGGCTTTTTCGTCGAACTCAACATCACGGCTGATCATGATTTTCTCCGTTTGGAGATTATACATACAATAGCCTTTCGACTGTGAGCTGTAACCCAAAAATACTCCTTTCTCTGTCTTCTTTTCCAGCTTATGTCTTTTTTCTGCTGGAATATGCACATAACATATGAAACCAAATATTCTGAGATGTCTAGCTGAAGGCTTTCGACCGCTCCAAGCCTCGATCGGAGTTCTATCAAGAACTGCAGCAGTTGGTCATCTATTTAGCAAATATACAGCTATGTAAACAGCTTCAGCCCAAAAAAATTTCGGCATTCCCTTCTCGTACAACATCGATCTGGCCATCTCCATTACTGTTCTATTTTTTCTCTCTGATACTCCATTCTGTTCAGGTGCATAGCCAACTGTAAGCTGATGTTCGACTCCTTCATCTTCACAGAATTTGTCAAACATTTTTGAGGTATACTCCTTTCCTCTGTCGCTTCTAAGTGCTTTGATAAACTGGCCACTTTGTTTCTCCACGAGATTCTTGAACTTCTTGAAAACATTGAACACTTCTGATCTATTGCGCATAAAATAGATCCATGTCATTCGAGTAAAATCATCTATAAAAAGAATGAAGTACCTCGATTGATTTTTAGATGGAGTTCTCATTGGTCCACATATATCCGTGTGGACTAACCCCAACACTTGCTCTGCTCTCCATGCTGTCCCAGTAGGAAATTGTTTGCGATGTTGCTTTCCAAGTAGACACCCTTCACACGTATCATCGACCACCCTTATATTTGGCATATCACGCATCATGTCCTTTTGGTATAGAACCCTGAGAGCTAAAAAATTGTAATGGCGAAATCTCCTATGCCAAAGCCAATTGTCATCAACTTCGGCCTTCATAGCTGAATCATATTGCCAACGAATCGAAAAATTCCGATTCTCCATATTCACTTGAGTAATTACCTGCTCTTTATTTATCTTATCATAAATTGTGCAAGTATTACTGGCAAATGATAAGGTATAACCATTCTCAATCATTTGTCCAACACTTAACAAATTTTGTTTCAAAGATGGAACTAGAAGAACATCATGAATGTATTTTGTGCCTTTTGTTGTCTGGATAGCTATCGTACCTTTGCCTTTTGCTTGTACCAACGCACCATTCCCCAACTTCACTTGGGACGTAACGGACATGTCTATGCTCCGAAAAATACTCTCATCTCCGGATATATGATTGCTGCATCCGCTATCAATATACCACGTATCATCGGTTCTCTCCACTGATGCTGCATGACAAGCATAAAACAACTCCTCGGCTTGGTTGTCTGAACTATTTGCTTCTGTATAATTTGCTTACTGGTTTTTCTTGAACCTGCAATTTCTATCCAGATGGCCAAACTTATGACATATCCTGCATTTTGTCTTCCCACGGAACCAACAATCTTTCTCAGCATGGTTTGTCTTCTTACAGTTACTGCACGTTGGATAAGTCTTCTTTTGCCATTCTTTCTTATTTTCCCACGTGTTTGCTTTGTCTCTTCCTTGAGAAGACCCTCCAGATTTATTACCTACTTTAGAACTATGAGACTTTAGGTTCAATTTGGACTGAAACGCATTCTCAATTGAGCCTTCTGTCCGTCTGCTTAGCCTCTTTTCATGCGCCTCCAGTGAACCTATTACTTCTGTCATAGAAAGAGTCGAAATATCTTTTGACTCTCCAATGGCAGTAACAACAGGATCATACTTATCAGTTAGACTGATAAGTATTTTCTCGATGGTTCTCCTGTCATCAATTCTCTCACCATAGACATTCAATTGATTGACTATTTCTGAAATTCTGGAGTAATATTCTTGGGCCATCTCAGACTCTTTCATTTTGACATTCTCAAGATCTCTTCTCAAAGTTTGTAACTTAATGGAACATGCCTTAGGATTGCCTTCAAATTCATCTTTCAAAATGTCCCAAGCCTCCTTCGCTGTATCCGCACCCATGATTCTTGGAAATATTGTATCTGCCACTGCACGTTGGATGATGTACAAAGCGCCTGCATTCTTTTTCCTTGACTGAGCCAGTGTATTCTTTTGTGCAGTGGGCCTGCATTTTCGGGCTCTTCAAAGCCATCTTCGACAACCTCCCATAATTCTTGAGACAAAAAATATGTCCTCAATTTGATGCTCCAAAAATCATAGTTATCTCCCGCGAAGATCGGAACAAGAGAAAGATTGGGTTCTGACATTGATAGCAAACGGAGGCTAAGAGAATAGAATGACCGAACGATAGAACAAGAAACAATTTTCGAAAGCCAAAGCTTTTCTTTTCTTTATTCAATCAACAAAAACTCTACTGAATACAAAATCCTAGATTATTATTTATACTAATCCTAAGAACATTATAGAGATACTAAATAAATAAAACCCTAATTTCATAATTCATTAAAACCCTAAACCCATAAACAATTCAAGCCCACAACCCAGCAACATTGAAGCCCAAGCCAAGCCTCCCACGCCAAGCCTGTTTCCTTTCTGATTTTCCCCCGCTACTGCTGCTGATCCGCTGCTCTCCAGGCGGGCGCCTGGGACTCCATGAGGCGGCCACCTCAATCCCAGAAGACCTCCTCTGTCTTGTTTTGCTGCTTGCTGCCTCAGACTGCATCATCCTCCCCTTCTTAGAAAAGACTCGTTCTCGAGTCAATACCCTCGATAGGAACACCATGATAACCCGAAAGATTCGAACTCCATCTGCAAAAGGAATTATGTACCCTTGACGAACTTTAAACTTCAATGCCTTCGTTACAACATCCTTCCAATCGACCCATTGTGTTGAAATGAAATATTCAATGATCAATCTTTTGACGAACCAAGGGGTCGAACAATTTGCACAATCAATATCAAAGGGGTCTTTATAAGGTTGTTTAATTGCAAACTCGCACCTAAGCTGGTTGTTAACAGTATCACTTGCAGCTTCAACTGGAAGGACACCACTTTGGACGGGCGATTGATATTCAGGAACAGTAATAATAGGTTCAGAATATTCAATTTCCGCACAAATGGTATAATCTAGTTTCGACAAATCACAATTGCACTCATCATACATAGGTGGTTGTGACCAATCAACAAGTTTTTCATGACTTGAAGATTCGATAACAAACCCCTCTTTAAACTCAACGGTATCAATCCCCAAATCAATCAAATCTCCAGGATTTGAATCAAACAGAGGAGGTTTTGACCAATCAACAAGATTTTCCTCACTTGAAGATTCAACAAAAACAACCTCTTGACACCCAACGGTATCAATCCAAACATCAACGGAATCATTAGGGTTTTCCTTACCTTCGACATCCGGAGTTTCGATCTTCCTATCGACTTCCCTCGAATGGTGAGTTGCATACCTATCATGAAATCCATGATTTTGGCCGAGGGAATCCATCCCCTCTTGATAGTACTCCTTTTCCTAGGCTGGAACAACCGGATCTGAACACCTCATCGCTAGAAGTTTTTCTCTACGATCCAAGCGGATCTGGAGTATTTGAATCCGTCTTCGTACCTCTTCTATCTCGATATTGCGACGGCGTCGTCTGTAATGATGGATATCTTCTTGGGGCTCCGCTGCATGGCTGCTCCATCAACCACCACGTCCACCACGAACCACGCTTCCTCGTTCAGCCATTGATATGCGAACCGGAGCTCAGATACCAAATGATAGCAAACGGAGGCTAAGAGAATCGAATGACCGAACGATCGAACAAGAAACAATTTTCGAAAGCCAAAGCTTTTCTTTTCTTTATTCAATCAACAAAAACTCAGCTGGATACAAAATCCTAGATTATTATTTATACTAATCCTAAGAACATTCTAGAGATACTAAATAAATAAAACCCTAATTTCATAATTCATTAAAACCCTAAACCCATAAACAATTTAAGCCCACAAACCAGCAACATTGAAGCCCAAGCCAAGCCTCCCACGCCAAGCCTGTTTCCTTTCTGATTTTTCGCATAGCTGCCGCTGTTGATCCCACTTTGCTCTCCAGGCGGGCGCCTGGGACTCCATGAGGCGGCCGCCTCAATCCCAGAAGACCTCCTCTGTTTCGTTTTGCTGCTTGCTGCCTCAGACTGCATCAGACATGATGATAGAATAACTCTGATATTTCGCCCCAAGCGGGATCGAAACACAGCTCTGATACCACTGATGATTTGTGAGAAGAAATTATATGTGTTAAGGGAAAAACAAGAGAAATAGAAATGGAGGAGTCTATTATTTTCCACACACCAGCAGATTACAGCAATGCCTATTTATAGGCTTCATATGTATGTCTAGTACCTTTTAGGACTTCATTTATTTAGACTTAAGACTTATCATTTCAACTTTCCTAAACTGACTTATTAAAATTACTAACCATGACTCTTAACATTATTGAAACTGATCAAAACATGCATTAACTTTTCAACAAGAATTATGCTAAAGATTTAGAGATTGAGAACCTTAATGACTAGGATTAGAAGGATGGGTGATCGTGGCATGATGGTTAGAGGCTGCAGTATGGGAGAAAAGGTACGACTAGAAAAGGACATACGTAAAAGATGGAAAGGGTTCTAGGGTTAGGTTTAGAATCAGGGAGGAAGAGAAGAGAGTGGAGCAATAGCACTATTATGGTGGTGGTTGGCTATTGCGGCCCTAGGGAACAAAGCCCAAGAAAGGCAAAGGAGGAGCAGCTGCTCTAAGGTTTCCCGTACAATAGAGAGTGACGAGATATTGGATGAAGTTAACATAAGTGACCATGAATGAACCAGAAAATTAGTTGGGTGACTTCATTGTACGTTATTTCTTGCTAACATTTTCATAGAATGCCATTATAGCTGTTTCGTATTTAAAATTCGACTCATATATAGGAACATACACAAATGTAAGTGCAACTCTATTCAATGGTGGGATTGGAGTATAATTCATTTCTGGGTGCAACTCTAAAGTAGTTAAAGAAATCTATGATTACATAGAAAATCTTAAACCATCATTTAGATCTCAAACAATTTTCAAGATTCATTTTTTGTAACATCCAAGACAATAAAACGACCTTACAAATTATTCGGCATTGTTAAATTTTCTAAATAATACTATATAATACATCCATGTGTAATGAAAGTAAGAATGGATCCGTGCAATGAACCAAGCTCGTAGTGATATAAACAGTAGCACGTCAAGTGCATGTGACTGACTTTCATAACTCATGAAATTATGACTGTTACGTATTTTGTAAATATTAATTCCAATAACGGGGAGTTCCAAATAGTAGAATGCTCATTGTTTTCACTTTGTTCAATCATTTTTCAATTCATCGATACGATTAAGCTGTTGATCAAGTATTGGCCAATCCATTAAGCTGAATATTTGCAAAACTACATACTTTGGACCATATTCAACTATTTGATTTCCATAATAATGTAACGGTTTCAAATATTAAATGATTATGAATGGCGAAATGCTTATCTAATGTGAGTATTTGATCGAGAAGAGAGCCATAAAGTTAATTCAAATGAATCTGTTAAAGGTCCTGATGCCTTTGAGGCTATGGAAATATGACCGAACCAAGAATAACACAAGATTCAAAGAAAGCTGCTCGCTTTTCTTATAATTCCTTTAATAATCAAAAACTGCTTAAACAAAGGTTTAAATGAGTTTAAATACTCTCCAAAACCCTAAAACGAATTGCAATATAAAGTACCAAAATACCCTAGCTTAATTGGCCAAGAAACATCAGCAACAGACACGGAACAGAAAAGGAAACTTGGATCTTCGACACTGTGAGGCGGGCGCCAGATGAAGCCCCATGCGGCCGCCTGCCTGGAAGTGACTTACTGCATGATACGAAATGGGCCATCTTAGAGAAACGATCGACAACCACCATAATGGAATCCTTTTGGCACTGAGTTCTTGGCAAGCCCTAGCGCTGAAGGAACTGGCAATGGAGTGTAAAGACCCACATTATTTTTGCGAGTTTTGGCCACATGACACATGCGGCATCTCTCCACGAATCTAGCAACATCATGCCCCAACTTTGGCAAAAAAAAATTGCTCTGCCACTAGTGCTACTGTTTTATCCTTTCCAAAGTGCCCAGATAGTCCTCCCTCATGGCTCTCTGAGATAATGAAGTCACGCAAAGAACACAAAGGAATGCACAGTTTGTTCCCCTTAAACAAATATCCCTCATGGACAACAAACTGAAGGAAGCTACCCACAACGGAACATTTTTCCCACACCTCCTAAAAATATGGATCATCCCGATATAAATCACGAAACGTGTCAAACCCAACCACCTCACAACGCATAGTAATAAGCAGTAGGTGGCGACGGCTTAGGGCATCAGCAAATCGATTCTGAACTCCTGCCTCGTGCTTGATAACAAACGTGAAAATCTGAATAAACTCCACCCATTTTGCATGACGGAGGTTGAGTTTGTGCTGTCCTTCGATGTACTTAAGTGCCTCATGATCAGAAAACAATACAAACTCCTTCGACATGAGATATTGTTGCCAATGTTCCAAGGTACGAACAATAGCGTAAAACTCCTTATCATAGGTCGAATACTTCCTCCGTGTATCATTCAACTTTTCGCTAAAAAAGGCTATGGGTCTCTGATTTTGGCTGAGAACACCCCCAATACCAACATTAGAAGCATCGCAATGTACTTCAAAGACACCATCAAAATCAGGTAGCGTCAAAACAGGAGCAGTCGTGACCATGGATTTCAAAAGCTGAAAAGCACCCTCGGCCTCCTCTGTCCACATAAACCCACTACCCTTCAAACAGTCAATGATTGGAGAAATAATGCTGCTGAAGTTGTGAATGAAGTGACGATAGAAAGAAGCCAAACCATGAAAGCGCCGAATATCATGAACATTCATTGGTGTTGGCCAACTCGTAATTGCCTCCACCTTCGAATCATCCATCTTAATACCATCTTTCGTAACAACATAACCCAAGAACGTTACTTGTTCCGTTAGAAAATGACATTTCTTACGATTAGCATACAATTTATGCGCTTTCAACACATCAAAAATCTGCTTTAAGTGATCCAAGTGTTGTTCTACAGACCGACTATAAACCAGAATATCATCAAAGTAAACAACAACAAACGTACCGATGAAAGGCCGAAAAATCTGGTTCATAAGCCTCATGAAAGTGCTTGGGGCATTGGATAATCCAAACGACATCACCATCCACTCATACAACCCGTCTCGAGTTTTAAAGGCCGTCTTCCATTCATCACCCGGTCTGACGCGAATCTGATGATAACCACTCCGCAAGTCAATCTTAGAAAATACCACTGCGCCGTGCAACAGGTCAAGTAAATCATCTATCCGAGGGATGGGAAAACGATATTTGATGATGATTTTGTTGATTGCTCGGCTATCCATGCACATACGCAATGTTCCGCCTGCCTTTGGTACCATCAATGCCGGAACAGCACAGGGACTCATACTCTCCCGAATAACGCCCTTCTCTAGCAACTCCCTAACTTGCCTCTCCAACTCCTCATGCTCCTTGGGCCGCAAATGGTAGGCTGCCTTGTTTGGAATTGAAGCTCCCGGGAGTAGATCGATGCAATGCTGAATATCCCTCATTGGTGGCAACCCCGGAGGAATTTCATCTGGTGTCACATCACTATATAGATCTAACAGTGCTTGGACACCCGTCGGTGGTATCATATCTGACTCATTACCCTCGAGTACTACTAACACAAATAACCCATTGTCTTGCGCTGCTACGTCTTCAAATGCTGATCGATTAAGAAGTTGGTGACCAACTGTCTCTGATACTTTACTCGATGTGGCTTCTTCTTTCCTAGGGTCTGTTGGGCACAATGTAATAGACATACCATCCACCCGAAATGTGTAAGTATTCCAAAACCCATCATGCTTAACCCTTCTGTCGAACAACCATGGACGTCCAAGCAAAAGATGGCACCCATCCATCGGTAGTACATCACACCAAACCTCATCCTTGTACCACTTGCCAATTGAAAAGTCAACCAAGCATCTTTTGTTCACCTTCAATTCACTACCTCTGACTAACCATGACAACTTATACGGTTGTGGATGCTCCACCGTTTTCAACTGCAGCTTCTCAACCATTGTTGATGAAACTACATTCTCGCAGCTTCCCCCATCAATAATGACCTTACACACCTTTCCTCTAGCAGTACACTTGGTCTGAAATATGTTGTGACGAAGCCACTGCTCATCCTCCATTGCAGCCACGTTCAACACTCTTCGAACCACCAAAGCTGGACCTTGATTTGCAAATACCTCTTCAGTCTCACCCTCGAACTCATCTTCTTCATCATAAACAGGTAAGTCCTCCTCAACCAAAGCAACAACATGTCTGTTCGGACATTCGGCTTTGAGGTGACCGATCCCATGACATTTGAAGCACTTGGCAGGCTGTCTACCCCTCGGAGTGTCCGGAACAAACATAGGCTTGGCTGTAACAGGTGCTTTAGTAGATGAAGGAGCATCCCCTTTTTGCACATTGGAACTACTACCCCCACGAGCATTAGTCAAGTCTCTGCTTTGCCAACGATTCACAGCCTTCTTTTTCTGCAATTGTTTCTCAACCTTCGAAGCAAGGCGGCAAACATCGTCATAAGTCCAATATTGTTGCAACTGAACCACATCTGAGATATCAACCCGAAGACCTCCCAGAAAACGAGCAATAGTTTGTTCATCCTCCTCAGCCACATCACATCGCATACACAACCGATAAAATTCATTGATGAACTCCGCCACCGATGAATCTCCTTGCTTCAGAGTATGATAATCAATGAAGGCTTCCTGCCTATAATGCTCCGGAAGGAACTTACGTCGCAGTAGTTTCTTCATCTTATCCCAAGAATTAATCTTGGATTTCCCTTCACGAGCCCTTTGTTTTTTTACTTGTTCCCACCAAATTGAAGCATGTCTCTTCAATTTGATTGCAACAACTTTCACCTTAGCACTATTCGACATAGGTTTTAAATCAAAAACCCTATCAGCGGTATTAAGGCAGTCAATGAACTCATCGGGGTGGGCTTTACCTTCAAATTTCGGGATTTCAATCTTGACACCGATATCCCTTGAAGAGTCTCCCTCATACCTTTATTGACGTCCATTATTTCTGGCGAAGGGATTGATTCCCTCTTGATACTCCTCCTCGGTGGAAGAACCAGCTGAATCAGACCCCACATCCGTTGGAGTTCCCACTCGATTCCTGCGATTCTGAGCCTGGAGTTGAAGTATCTGAATCTGCCTTCGTAGATCGTCTATCTCAACATCACGCAGATCACGTTCGCGAGGCTGCTCATTAACTTGGGGATCCGCTCCACGGCCCCTACCACGAACACCACGTCCAACGCGAGAACGCCCTCGTTCGGCCATCAATTCGTTCAGACAACTGATACCAAATGATGTAGGCAAACAGAGGTTGAAATGGAACCGAACAAGAATGAACCAAGATTTTCAAAGAAACAGCCGCAGCCACTCTTTTCTTTTATTTAATTCATAATCAAAAACTGCTTAAACAAAGGTTTAAATGAGTTTAAATTCTCTCTAAAACCCTAAAACGAATTGCAATATAAAGTACCAAAATACCCTAGCTTAATTGGCCAAGAAACATCAGCAACAGACACGGAACAGAAAAGGAAACTTGGATCTTCGACACTGTGAGGCGGGCGCCAGATGAAGCCACATGCGGCCGCCTGCCTGGCAGTGACTTGCTACTCCTTCGGCCATGGGTGAGGCGGGCGCCTAGCCTTGCTTGATGCGGCCGCCTGGAAGGCCGAGACTTGAAGCTGCGTTGGATCTAAGTGAGGTGTGCGCCCGGAAAAGAATGGGGCGGCCGCCTCGCCACCAGTTGCTGCCAAACCATGTTGCTCTGCATCAGGTCCGAAGTCACTTCTTAGAAGGCATTATTTTCATGGAAGGGGGAGGGGAGAATGAAGAAAGGAGAAGGGAGAATGAAGAAGAAAGAAAGGAGAAAGAGACAAGGGTGGGGTAGGTGCTTTGGCGTAAAACCAAAGACTAACTAGAATCTTCAATTGGATTAGTCCAAATTTTTCATGCATTGCCTTGCCCCTCCACGGTGACACGTTACCCCTCCCATGCTTTGATCATGCACTCATTTTTTCATAAATGAGATCCACTGTAACCATCAACCATTTCACTCTCTCTAGCACTCTCTCTCTCTCTCTCTCTCTCTCTCACACACAAATGGAGAGTCTTAATGCACTGGTGAACAATGGTACCCAAACTCCACAAGAAAGTAAAGTCTTCACTAGTGAACTACCAGCGGAGATTGTGGTTTGTCTTTCTTTTATTTTATTTCCTTTTTTGTTTGCTTTGTTTTGTTCGGTGATGGTTTTGGTCTACTCTCCCATCACATTTTATCTTCTTATAATATTTAGGGGGCCTTTGTAACCCTTTTCGATTAAAAATAAAATAAACATTGCGTTTCAATACTCTGATACAGGACCCCTTCCCTCAACATCATGATGTTCCAAATGTCACCGCAGACCCAAACAAACCCTCTCCGGCTCAGGTATTTACCTTTACTACTCCATTTACGCATTTGTATGAGCATACACATAAATTCGTGGAAATTAATCCATCCATTCGGTCCCCCGCCCTTCACCTACAGAAAAGTATGTCGTTCATAATTTTGTTAAGGACAAATATAAAGAAAAAGTCAGGCTATAGTTTTTGGTAATCCTATTTGGTTCTATGTTTATATAGACAACTTGTTCAATAAAAGAAAATGTAAAAAAAAAATTGAATTTATTTTCATTTGATTCTTGGCATAAAAACTGGAACTTATATTTAGTTATTGTTATTGAATGGTTTCAGGGCGAGTCTAGCACTACGGCTCACGTTGAGACAGTCAATAAGCCCAGAGAAGAGGATGAGGATGAGGATTGTTCAAGTATATGGGCAGCGTTTTAAGTTGTCTTTAATGTTTTGTGCAGTGGCATACATGTTCCGCAAATGAAATTAAAATTTTGATCGTACTACTACTGTAATAAATGATAGATTTATGTCACAAATTAATGGTGATCGTTTTGGCTTTTAATCAGTGATTCGAAAACTCTCATGGATACTTTAAGTTTTCTCTCACTTCAAATTTTATGATTTCATCAAACATATCTGCAATTGACTAACTCGTTTATTATAGTTTGTATAACCCGCCAAAACACAAACTCCGGTCCATGGATCTCAAATTTCGATGACATTATAATTTTCAAATTAAATTAATGAAAGAGATCATCTCGAAATAAATATCAAGTATTTTATCACAAACTTATCATCAATTTACTTCCCCTCTAATTATATTATGATTTTGTAAAGTCTTCATAATTCAAAGGATTAAATAGAAAATCGAAAATTTTACAGTGCAACCTCGGCAAATTCACTGGTCATTATAGTCTCTCAGACTAATGAGATCTATCTTTATCGATGTTGACACTTACATTTCCACAAAACATGCTTAGGCTAAGTTAAATTTTATATCTTTCCTTTCAACATTTATTTTGTCCGGCTTTATTATGATCAACTCTACTGTTAGATTGAATCACAATGTTACCTTTTTAAGAAGACTAATCTTCACTGGCGTGTCAAAAAGATTTGCAGGCTATAACCCATATTATTTATTCTCTCACTACTGTTGGATTTTTCAGTCTCTCCTAAGTTGAGAAAAGCCCACATTTCTTTTTTATATTTTTAAATAACAAAAAGCCCAAAAATATTATCTCTTTTTTTTTTTTAATCTATTAGGTTTTTTAATAGGTTTTAGCATGAGTAATTTTGGCTGATACGGAGAAGAGCAGAGCAGCCGCAGAAAATAGCATATTTCCGAGTAGAAGTTCTTATGTGCGCAGCAGTTTTCAGTTTGTGATTCCGGGTTCGTTAGCCATCCGATCAGACTGGTTTTTCTTCCAGAATTCTTGTAAGAGACAGAGCTTCGATCCCAACCATTCCAATCGAGTTTTTAGATCTCCATTCAGGTGATATTCTGATTCAAGATTGCTGCAGAGTTTCTGAATAGTATTGCTGGGCTGTTTTGGTATTTTGCTTTAGATCGAGATTGTTGTTCTCGATCTTTGTTGGTTGTGCTATTTCTCTTGTACCGAACCGTTTTTACGTAGTATTGGATTTTTCTGGACTCGGTCCCGTGGTTTTTACTTCTCGATTTGAGAAGGTTTTTAACGCTAAAATTCTCGGTGTTGATCTTGTTGCTTGACTGATTGTTTATCGTTCTAAATTGCATTGTTATTGCGTTGTTGGTATTTGTTGCTCCTACTAGGTTTACACAAGTGGAGAAAGTGTATTCCGCATTGTTACTTTCTCATCAAAGTGGTATCAGAGCTTTTGGTTTTGTGATTTTATTTGACTTGTGTTAAACGATGGAGGCTAATACCAGTAGAATGATTAATTCTGAATGGCTCAAATTATAGTTGTGGAAATCGAAGATGGAAGATCTTCTTTAGGTCAAGGGTTTTCACCAACCAGTTTTCTGTTCTGAAAAACCTGAGGATAAAACTAATGATGATTGGACTTTATTGCATCAACAAGTTTGTGGTTATATCAGGCAGTGGGTAGATGATAATGTGTTAAATCACATTAGTACAGAGAAGCATGCTCGAACTTTATGGAGTAATCTTGATGAGCTTTATGCCCGAAAGACTGGGAACAGCAAATTGTTTCTATTGAAACAAATGATTGGGTTGAGGTACAGAGATGGGACTGCGATGACAGATCATTTGAACACTTTCCAGGGGTATATGAATCAGCTGTCAGAGATGGGTATAAAGTTTGAGGAAGAAATTCAAGGCTTATGGATTCTTTGTACGTTACCAGATTCATGGGAAACTTTTAGAACTTCCTTGATAAACTCTACACCTGATGGTATTATTTCGATGGAATTGGCAAAAGGCAGTGTTTTAAATGAAGAGTTGAGAAAGAAGTCGCAGGGTTCCAGTTCACAGAGTTCACAGGCAAATGCCTTAGTTGTTGAAGATAGAGGCAGAAGCAGAAATCGAGGTCAGAACAGTAACAGAGGCCAGAGTAGAAATCAGCCAAAAAACTGAAGCAAGTCAAGGGGTAAATATGCAGATAAAGAGTGTGATCACTATGCTAAAAAAGGGCATATTAAGAGGTTTTGCTTTCAGTTGAAAAAGGAGAATAGGAAGCTTAAAGGCAGAGATGGTAAGAAAGATGATAACAATGTTGGATATCGAGTTGCTACAGCCACTGAAGATTTTCTTCTTGTCTATGATGATGAGAGTATTAATTTCATAGGTAGTGAGGTAAGTTGGGTAATAGACAGTGGTGCTTCTATTCATGCCACCTCCCATTTAGATTTCTTTAAATCCTACACACTCGGTGAGTATGAGTCTGTTAAGATGGAAAACTGTAATTTGACAAAAATTATTGGGATTGGTAATGTTTTCCTTGAAACAGAAGTTGGCATGAAGTTAGTTCTCAGGGATGTGAGGCATGTTCCAGATCTTCGTTTGAATTTGTTATTTGCAGGTAGACTCGACGATGATGATTTTTTGCAATACTTTCAGTCATGGACAATGGAAGCTTACTAGAGGTTCAATGATAGTGGCAAAAGGTATGAAGCATTCTACCTTATATTTGATGCAGGAAAAAGTATGCAAAGACAGTATTAATGTTGTAGACTCTGAGATTGTTGTTGAGCTTTGGCACAAGCGACATGGCCATATGAGTGAAAAGGGAATGGAAACATTGGCTAAAAAGAAACTTCTTTCTGGGTTGAAAAATATGCAGTTAAAGAAGTGTTCTCATTGCCTGGCAGGTAAGCAAAATAGAGTTTCTTTTAAGTGTCGTCCTCTCTCTAGAAAGAAAAATTTACTTGATCTTGTATACTCTGATGTGTGTGGTCCGATGAAAGCTAGAACACTTGGTGGTTCTCTTTATTTTGTGACTTTCATTGATGATCACTCTAGGAAGTTATGGGTTTATACCTTGAGTACCAAAGATCAAGTGTTAGATGTGTTCAAAGAATTTCATGATTTTGTTGAGAGAGAAACTGGAAGAAAAATGAAATGTATCCGGACATATAATGGGAGTGAGTATACAGGTCTGTTTCATAGATACTGCAAGGAGCAGGGTATTTGGCATCAAAAGACAACTCCGAAGACACCGCAGTTAAATGGTCTTGCAGAAAAAATGAACATGACACTAGTGGAAAGGGTCAAATGTTTATTTTCTCATGCAGGGCTTCCAAGAACGTTTTGAGGTAAGGCTTTGTGTACAATTGTTCATGTACTGAATAAGTCACCTTGTGTTCTGCTGAATTTTGAAGTACCAGAAAAGGTTTGGAGAGGTAAAGATGTATCGTATGATCATTTGCGTGTTTTTGAGTGTAAGGCATCCGTGCATATACCTAAGGATGAACGATCCAAGCTTTATATGAAGACATGTCAGTGCATTTTTATTGGCTATGGTTTTGATGATTTTGGCTACAAGCTGTATGATCCGATTGAGAAGAAGATCATTAGAAGCAAAGATGTAGTTTTTATGGAAGATCAGACTATAGCGGATATTGATAAAGTAGAGAAGAATGTGTCATATGACATCGGTGATTTAATTGACTTGGATCCAGTGATCCCTTGAAAGCAGTACCAGAGCAGGTTGAGAATGATTTTCCTGATCATATACAGGATACAGATGAGGCTGAGACTCCCATTCAGAGATTGATGAGCAGCAGCAGAATGAGCAGCAGCAGCAGTATGCGCAGCAGCAACTGCAGATTGATGTCCCACCTGCAGTTGCTCTTCTTAGAAGGTCAAATAGAGATCGGCAACCTTCAAGCAGGTATCCCATTACAGGTTATGTGTTTTTAACTAATGGGGGAGAGCCTGAGTGTTACCGAGAGGCTATTGATCATGTGGACAAAGTTAAGTGGAAGAATGCCATGCAAGAAGAGATGAAATCTTTGCATGACAATCACACTTTTAAGTTAGTAAAGTTACCTAATGGTAAGAGAGCACTCAAGAACTAATGGGTATACAGTTTGAAGACTGAAGAAAATAGTTCGTATCCAAGGTACAAGGCAAGATTGGTTGTGAAGGGTTTCAGTTAGAAAGAAGGGGGTGATTTCGGGGAAATTTTTTCACCTATTGTGAAGATGTCATCTATTCGAGTTGTTCTTGGTTTAGCTGCTAGTATAGACATGGAGATTGAACAGTTAGATGTGAAGACCGCTTTTCTACATGGAGATTTAGAGGAAGAAATTTTCATGGAGCAGCCAAAGGGTTTTGAAGTAAAGGAAAAAGAAAACCTAGTATGCAAGTTGAAGAAAAGCTTATATGGATTGAAATAGGCTCCAAGATAATGGTACAAGAAGTTCGAGTCATTCATGGAGGCACACATAAATACCAGGACAGCTTCTGATCATTGTGTTTTTGTCAAGAAATTTCCTGATAATGATTTTATAATCTTGCTTTTATATGTTGATGACATGTTGCTTGTTGGTTAGGATATCAGGAAAATTGACAAGTTGAAGAAGGAGCTGAACAAGTCTTTTGCTATGAAGGATTTGGGTCCATCAAAAAAAATTCTTTGCATGAGAATCAGCCGAGATAGAAAGGAAAAGAAGTTGTGGTTATAGCAAGAGCGGTATATCGAGAAAGTGCTTGAAAGGTTCAACATGAATAAAGCCAAGCCAGTTGGTTCTCCGCTTGCTAGTCAGTTCAAGTTGAATTCAGAACAGTGTCCCTCTAGTGTAGAACAAAAATGGGAAATGGAATGAGTTCTGTATGCTTTAGCAGTTGGTAGTTTGATGTATGCAATGGTGTGTACAAGGCCAGATTTAGCTCATGCAGTTGGCATTGTCAGCCGGTATCTCTCTAATCCAGGTAGAGAACATTGGGCAACAGTTAGGTGGATTCTCAAGTATCTTAGAGGCACTTCCAAGTTGTGTATTTGTTACGGAGAAGACAAGCCAATTTTAAAAGCTTTCACAGATTCTGATATGGCTCGTGATTCTGATTTGAGGAAGTCTTTACCGGGGTACTTGGTCACATTTGCAGGGGGAGTAGTGTCATGGCAATCAAAGTTGCAGAAGTGTGTTTCACTATCTACCACAGAGGCAGAATTCATCGTATCAGCGGAAGCTTCAAAAGAGATGTTGTGGATGAAGCAATTTACTCAAGTAATTGGGTTTATGCAAGAGAGGTATGTAGTTTTCTGTGATAGTCATAGTGCTATACATCTTGCAAAGAACTCGAGTTTTCATTTCAAGTTGAAGCATATTGATGTTCGTTATCATTAAATTTGAGATGCTCTAGAAACCAAGTTGCTACACATTGAGAAGGTTCATACTGATTGGAATGGTTTGGACATGATGACAAAGAGTTTGCCAAAGAAGAAACATGATACTTGTTGCGAGATCGCAGGTATGATGGAGTTCTCAACATAGTTGCGAGGGGGAGTTTGTTGGGTTTTTCGGTCTCTCCTAAGTTGAGAAAAGCCCACATTTATTTTTTATGTTTTTAAATAACAAAAAAGCCAAAAAATATTATCTCTTTTTTTTTAGTCTATTAGGTTTTTAAACAGGTTTTAACGTGAGTAATTTTGGCGGGTACGGAGAGGAGCAGAGCAGCCGCATAAAAAATAGCATATTTCCGAGTAGAAGTTCTTCTGTGCGCAGCAGTTTTCAGTTCGTGATTCCGGGTTCGTTAGCCATATGATCGAACTGATTTTTCTTCCTGTATTCTTGTAAGAGACAGAGCTTCGATCCCAACCATTCTGATCGAATTTTCAAGTGTCCAGTCAGGTGATATTCTGATTCAAGTTTGCTGCAGAGTTTCTGAATAGTATTGCTGGGCTGTTTTGGTATTTTGCTTTAGATCGAGATTGTTGTTCTCAATCTTTGTTCACTACAAGAAAAATAGCCTTTTGTGACTGCTTTCTGTGATGGCTAAAAAAAGCAGTCTCCATAGACCAGATAAGGAGACGAAAATAAAAAGCAATCACGTTACCTTAAGGAGATGGCAGTACAATCACATGTGCAATTACGTTTGGTATTTTCGTCCGGAGCGCCAACGCGGGAAAAAAAGGAGGGAATATGAAAAATCAAATGTGACCGCTTTTTTAAAATTGTGATGACTTTTGCAATCACATTTGATTAATTATATAATTTAATCAATATAAATATATGAAAAAAATAATTTTAATAAAAGGTGACGGCCAATGCAATCACGTAATACCTTAAATGATATAAAAAAATAAAATAAGAAATAAATCTCATCTCATCTCAGATACCTAAATAAATCAAGTGCCTCTCTCTCTATTCGCTTTCTCTCTCTATCCGCTCTCTCCCCTCTCTCTCTCTGCTCCCCGCTCTGCATCTCTCCGCTCCAGTAGTCTCTCCCGCTCCTGTCGTCTCTCTGCTCAGCCTCTCTCCGCTCCGGTCGTCTCTCCTCCGGTCGTCTCTCTCGCTCGTCGTCTCTCTCTCCGATCCGAGCCAGTTCAAGAGGTATAATTCCCCTCATATTTTGAGTTTTTAACATGGATTTGACCATTTTGATTCGAAATTGGTCTATATAAGTATACAAATATTGCGTCTTGTATGAATTTAAGATAGTTTGATTTGATTTTGAAAAGTCAAATTTCGACTGTTTGGGTATATTTTGTTGGTGTAGTTTTGTTGATTAGCTAAGTTCTCGATTTGGGGTTTATTTTTAACCCAAAATTAGGGTTTAATTCCTGGTGTTCTTCCCCTAAAAATGAAAGAGGATTATTTGCTTGGTACATTGATGGATCTGTTTTTTTTTGGTATAATATCTATTACTTGTGTGATTGGTTGTTAACAGGTTCTTGAAATTATGGTTTTCTGTGGGCATGGGGTTTTGTCTAACCACTCTGTTTGGAATTTCCATGGTTGGCAACCCAATTCATGACTAATAAAATTTTCAAATACCATATTGGGTTGGTTGTTCGTTCTACTTATGTTTCATCAGTCCAGGCAGACCTGATGGAAACCAGGAGAAGATGCGAATGTCGAGCAAAATCTTCAGCTGTGACTAACCAAAGATGTGTGAATCTTGAGCCTTTGCTTGCAATGGATTGGCTGGAGATCGCTTGGGACGAATTGCATATCAAAGAGCGTGTTGGTGCTGGTAATTTCCCATCCAGTTGTGTTCCATCTATCATTTTCCTATATTGAGTGTCTCGCATCCATGGATGGCAAGAGTAAACTGATAGAACTATTTGTTTGCTTCACAGGCTCATTTGGTATAGTGCATCGTGCAGAATGGCATGGATCAGTTAGTACCATCTACACCCAGCTTTTACCATGTAGAGATGAAATACAATGTTTTCCTTATTAATTAAGCAAATGTTTGGGCCCTGCTAAGAATGTATTCTTTTGATCTTATGTTGACAAAGTTGGTCGAGATTTTTGTTTTAACTCCACTTTTTCCATTTTTAGCTTTAAAGATGGATCAATTTGATTTGACAAATAAGTCTCATGTATTGAAGTAATAGAGTCGGAGTGGGTGGGGGAGGGGGAATAGTCAAGTCATTATAAAAGAGAGCTTGTTTTCTGGCGAAGTGGATCCCAACAAGAAGTATCGGATACTCCTATGACTATATCGCATAAGTTCTTTATAAAACACATATGCGTAATGCGTCAAGTTCAATATGGGGCTCATACTTTTGTGTGTACAAGCTGGTGATCTGGAGCATGTCATACTGGGACTTCGTGTAGTTGAAGGAAGCTTTTTATTTTTCAATAATAAGTTTCTGATTGAAGGATGCCATTTTGTCCTTTCAATATGGGGCTCATACATTAGGATTATAGTTAGTATGGTTACTTGATCTTTCTTTTGGTTTGTGCTCTAGAGGGAGTATATACCCTTAGACTATTGATTTTTGAACATAATATGGTAGCTAGAATGGTTCTTGAACAAGTTTAGCAAGACATGAATAATTTGTTAAATGTAATGGTGAATGTTATTTTGAGACAATATATTTATTTTTAAATGATTAAAAGTTTGTTGTCAATTAAGTTTTGGAAAAGTTTGTGGATTTATCAATATTAATTCATAATATTATGTAGTAACAATTATATTATTGTAATGAAACATTTAAGAACTAATGTGATGGCAAAACAATCACATGTTTGGTCATTTTCATCCGGGATAAGGTGATTGCATTTTCAGTCGCCTTCTCTAAGCAAAGGTGATTGCATTTTCAGTCGCTTTTTCTAAGCAAAGGTGATTGCATTTCCAGTCGCCTTTTCTAAGCAAAGGTGATTGCATTTCCAGTCGCCTTCTCTAAACAAAGGTGATTGCATTTTCAGTCGCCTTGCACAAGCTAACGAGATTGCATACCCAGTCGCCTTATACTAGCTAACGTGATTGCATTTGTGATTTAATTAATTAAATAAATAAAATTAAAAAACCCTTTACGTGACGGCCAAAAGCAGTCACGGAAAATAAGTTTCTAAGGTGACTGCTTATCCCGTCGCTTTAAGCTATTGCGACAAGGGTTTACGCGACTGCCATGGCGATTGATTTCCCAGTCGCCTTACCTTTTCGTGACTGCTTTTCGCACATATGTGACGGCTTTTAGCAGTCACAAAAAGCCTTTTTTCTTGTAGTGGTTGGTTGTGCTATCTCTCTTTTACCGAACCGTTTTTACGTAGTAGTGGATTTTTCTGGACTCGGTCCTATGATTTTTATTTCTCAATTTGAGAAGGTTTTCCACGTTAAAATTCTCGGTGGTGATCTTGTTACTTGACTGATTGTTTATCGTTCTATATTGCGTTGTTATTGCGTTGTTGGTATTTGTTGCTCCTACTAGGTTTACACAAGTGGAGAAAGTGTATTCCGCATTGTTACTTTCTCATCAACTACATCATCAAAAGTGGGGAATATATTAGAACTTAACCAATTAGGCAACGTAATTCTTTATGTAGAATGATCTAAAAAAGAAACCGAAGGTTTATGTAGTCATGATCAAATACTTACAAAAAAAAAATGATAGATGTTCACTCAAATGTTTGTGACAATTGGTTAATCATCTAGAAATAAGCAGCGGAATAAATGATTTGGAACAAAAATAAAAATTCTCTACTAATTAGTATGAAAACTTGTAGCCGGGTCTGATGGAAATAAAACGCTCGCTAATAAATGTTGAGATGATTAAGTTTTTGGTTATGGTACTTCATCCTGCTACATGGTTTATAATACCAAGAGTCAAGATACATTAGTCTAGATACAAGTACGGGTCTTTTCATTTTTATTCTTATGGTCATTGTCTCTTATCACTTGTAAGCATATAAATAAGCATGTCATCCTAGCAACAAATGTGTAGATTTTTCAAAGTAAAGTTTCTCCTCCATATTTAGCCCCTTCTTCTCTCTTGTCGATTTTTCTCAACTGTGGCATCCGAGCCCAAAATCGCAGCCATGCATGGTGGTTCTAGTCAACCTCAAATTGCAACCATGAATGATGGTATTATTTGACTATTAGGAATTACATGAAGTTATAGAGGATGGCGTTTGCGAGCTTGAAGAAGATGAGAATAAGGTGCAAAGGCAAGTCGACCCATCAATGTGCGTACAAGAAAGCCAAGAAGGCATTGTATTATATACATCAAGAAGTAAAAGATATGGTGTTTGAGAAGATTGCGGGAGCTACTACGTCAAAGGAAGCGTGGGAGATGTTGGAAAATTTATTCAAGGGATTTGAAATGGTGACAAAGGTAAGACTCCAAACATTGAGTGAAGGTATAAACCTCTTGGAATTGAGTCTTTGAAAGTATTTCTAATTATTTTAGTCAAATACTTGTTTTGACAAATGAAATGAAATCATATGGAGAAAAAGTTAAAGAGTAGCCATTATGGAGAAAATTTTGCGAACACTCCGGCCTCGATTTGGGCATATTGTGGCATCGATGGATACAACATGTGTCAAGCAACACATAGTTCTTGTGACAGATTGTGATTATTATCTCTCTTCCTCCTTAAGCATGCTCCCTACTTCTTTGATATATTCCTCTTAAAACAATATAAAACCAATATTCACTATGTATAAAACGCACACACACACTTGAAAGTATAAAGTCCACAATTTGTGGATGAGATGAGTGATCCCTCTATAATCTTCTTATTTCAAAACTTGACCCCTAACCTTCATCTCTTCTTCATTAAGAGCCCTTTTTCAATTATTTGCGCTAAATCGAAGTGGCATTATGGTTCTTTCAAACATAAACAATTTTAGTTGCTTTGAGTTAACTATGAGTATTCCTTTAATTCTTATTTCATAAACTTTAATCTTTATATGCGATGTGCATCGGATCGGGGTATTCATACTAGAGCAGCTGTACCTTCCGAATTCTTTTAAAAGTGCTGCTTCTTCTTTTTCTTGGGAGAATGGACATTCCAATGCAATTTCTCTTTGTACTAGTTACATACATCCTACGACTTAGGACCCTTTGGTGATAAATTCTTATTCTTCTTCTTTCCCCCTTTACCATGGACCATGTTGCTACTAGCAACCAACACTACTAGAAAAAGACCTTTTACCGACGGAAATTTCCGTCGATAATTCCACATTTCCGTCGGCAAATGGATATTACCGACGGAATTCGTCCGTCGGGTTCCGTCGGAAATAATTGGTTGGTAATACCGACGGACTAATTCCGCCGGAAAAACCGGCGAATTGTCCGCCGAAAAATCTGAAATTCCGCCGGGAACTGTCCGTCGGAAATGAGTAACGCCGGCCGGTTAACCGAAGCAATTGCCGGAGGTTACCGATGGAAATATCCGTCGGTAAATAAAACCATTACCGACGGTTATAACCGTCGGAATACATAAAATTTACCGTCGGATATGTCCGTCAGAAATCTAAACCATAAACCGACGGATATATCCGTCGGTAAATGAAACCATTACCGACGGTTATAACCGTCGGAATACATAAAATTTACCGTCGGATATGTCCGTCGGAAATCGAAACCATAAACCGACGGATATATCCGTCGGTAATGAGTTTTATTTTTTAATTTTTATTATTTTCCGACGGATATTTCCGCCGAAAATCAGTATTATTTATTTTTTTTATTAATTTACCGACGGACATTTCCGTCTAACTGCAATTTTTTAAAAAAAAATTCTGTTTTATTATTAAACCACCCGTAAAAGGTCGTAAACTGTTCAAACAACCTGTTTTAAACAAATACAATTACTAACTACAAACACACACAAACAACCTGTTTCGCTTGTACATCAAATAAAATACATATGTTTGTCCAAATCAAGCGACAGGGGAAGGGGAAAGGGGAAACGGCCGGGGAAAGGGGCAAGGGGAAACGGCCGGGGGAAGGGAAAGGGGAAAGGGGAAAGGGGAAAGGGGGAAAGGGAAAGGGAAAGGGGAAAGGGGAAAGGGGAAAAGGGAAGGCGAAACGGCCGGGGAAAAGGGGAAAGGGAAAGAGAAACTACATATGTTTGTTTGTTTGTTTAATTACATGTCAATGAAAAATCATATTTAACAACCACAGGCTTGCCGCCACCGCTCTTGCTACCGCTACCACCACCATGCATGTATAAACCTATTAAGATATTAATTAAAAAACAATATATCAATATATATACAAATAAAAAGACAATAATAAAATGTAAACATTATATATATGACATTTACAATTAAATAATACTTACCGGCCTTCGGGAGAGATAGATATTTCCATTTTTCCTTCCTCATTAATAATTGCGTCCAAATTAACCCGCCTCGGATGGTTCACTACGTCCCGTAACCGAAGTAGATCCCTCCCTCCCGTCCTTGGTGAAACAAGACGATGGACAAAACCCGCAACCTTCCCTCTCTTTGAACGATTGCCACCTCGACCCGACATATCTAAACTAGTATATTATATATGTAGACAGAAAATATTATCAAGTAGAACAAAATTTAAATAGTAGGAAGCATTCAAAATAATGACTACATGTCCAAGCAAATTATGGAGTAAGATGTTTGCAGCCAATATACACTATGTGAAAAGAGTCCCACTACCACCATCACTACTACTACCACCACCACTATTACCACTACTACCACCACTACTACCACTACTATTACTAATACTACTACGTATACCACCACTACCACCACCACCACAAAATTAACAAAATAGAGAGGGGTAGAGAGAGAGAGGGTTTACATTTATAATGAGCTGGAGTGGAAAATATCAAGTTTGCACAAGCATTTGGCCCAAAGATTGAAACTTTGAAAGTAGATTTACTATTATAATAATTAATCAAAGTTTCAATCTTTGGGCCTAATGCTTGTGCAAAAAACTTGAGATTTTCCACTCCAGCATAACCCCATGGTAGTGGTTGTACGTGATAGTAGTGGGGTTGGCTTCTATCCCATCCTGAAATACACATATGAATTGCAAATATCACTTTGTCTACTTGCTTTATAATCGAAAATCAAGAAATTTTGACAGCATAACCCCATGGTCTCCAAGTGCACGACGTAGACTAGGTCAATCAAACACTATCGATTAGAATCGACAGTGTGTAATCAACCATGTCTAGTATACACTCAGAGAACAATAGGATTAATGCAACCGAAATATTTCAACTATCGACTATTCAAGCAATTTTAATAGACAATAATGATATTTATATATATACATATATGTATATTTTTATTTTAATTTTTATTGATTATTTTATTTTTTATTTATTATTATTATATTTATGTCCATTATTATTATTATTATTATTATTTATTATTATTATTATTATTATTATTATTATTATTATTATTATTATTATTATTATTATTATTATTATTATTATTATTATTATTATTATTATTTACTAATTATTTATTTTTTTCCAACAACCTTTTCACACGATGACATTCAAATTAATGACTACATGTTCAAGTAAATTATGGAGTAAGATGTTTGCAGTTTGCATTTAAATAGTAGGAATCATTTATTGTCCAAATCATGAGATAGATGTAATATTACATAGCATGTAAAGAGTGACCAAGTAAAATTGAAAATCATGAGATAGATATAATATTACAGTGATAAGTGATATAAAATGTAAACATTATATACAAAACATTATTTGAATTAAAACTAAACTGATTCATTCACTACAATCTTGATCACTATCACTACAAAATTCAATTTCTTCTTCACTAGTTTCCTCGTCGTCGTCTTCTTCCTCATCTTCATCATCGGACCCAGATATATACCCTTCTCCTTCCTCATCCTCCACATTGTCATCATCGATTTCATTGAAAGTGACTTCCTCCCCTAGTGGACGGGTGTTTTCGGCCATTAATGCTTCATCCTCGACATTATCATTCAAGGAAATAATCGGAGGTATAGGCATTTCCTCTTCCCGATAACAATCATTTAATGATGAATCAATATTTGAAGTAGACATTTTTGCACGCAATGGTATATCAAAAGTGCTTCTTGCTTTGGTTTTCCATACGGCCCACCATCCGCTAGACTCTCTTCGTCGACGGGGGTAGGGGGTCATATACACCTGTTGTGCTTGAGATGCAAGAATGAACACATCATCACCATTATGCCTAGAAGAATGCTTTAAGTCAACGAGATCAAAAGTGTCATGTTTTGTAATGCCTCGCTCAGCGTCCCGCCACTCACAATTGAAAAGAACTACAGAATTTCCAAGCAAGTACTCCAATTCAATAACATCTTTCAATACGCCATAATAATCGAGATTTCCCTTGAGATTGACCCCGCTATTCCAAGTAGATTTCATTTGGCCATATTCTTCGGTGTGGAATACGTAGCCATTGACAAAATATCCCTTATATACATTCACTCTTAAGGACGGACCGTGTGCTAATGGTTGTAATCTCGCAGCTTTTGCATCTCCAAGGTTGTTCAAAATCTAAATAAAAACACATAGATAGTAAAAAACTCATACTTCAAATTCTATTAAAAACATTGAATTAATGAATTGTCATTTACATAATTATTAAACCGGGAGGGAAATTCGTTGTCTGTCCTTATTGAAATCAATTCAAAGGGCGCAATGTCTCCAAAACTGTTCTTCGAACATACTGCATTCAAGGAGAACATAAAGTTGCTTAGTTCGTATTAAAGTTATTAGGATTAACATTACTTAATAACAAATGAAGAATGCTTACTTCAAGTAGTCCTCGACCTCAAAGACGGTAGGAGAATATAGAGTTTAGCCGCTTCTAATTCTTTTACGCTTTAGCATGCGCGTGAACTTTCTATTGCCAAGGAATCGACCAGAGAAGAAAAAGCTGAGTTTTTCCATCAGGATCAGTGACTCCCCCATCATAATTGCGTCCCCACTTTATTGAACCTTGTCTCAATGTCTCGGGTGAAAATATGTTGAAACAAACGACACAATTTAAATTCGACAATCCTTTGATTGAGACATAAATGCCTCAACTTTTTCTCTATTGCTCATTTTCTTTTTCAAACTCCCCTAAAAATCGCTCAAATGGATACATCCATCTATACCGAACAGTCCTCCAACTCTAGCTTCATAAGCTAGGTGAATTGGTAAATGCTCCATTGAATCAAAGAAAGATGGCGGAAATATCTTTTCAAGCTTGCATATTGTCACCACAATGCTCTCTTCGAGTCTTTTCATATCCTCAACACGAAGAGTGCTGGAAGTCAATGCTCTGAAGAATTCACACAATTCTGTTAGGGCAACCCATATTTCATTAGGGAGAATGTCTCTAAATGCAATTGGTAGCAACCTATCCAATAATACGTGACAATCATGACTTTTCAACCCATATACCGTCCCGTCTTCCACATTCACACAGTTGCCAATATTAGATGCATGCCCATCAGGAAGTTTCAAATCTTTCAACCACTGCAGAACACGTTGCTTATCCTCTCTGACGTAACAAAGGGAGCAAATGGTTTGAAATCTTTTCCATTAACTTTAGTAATGTTGAGATCTTTACGATTGCAAATCGCTTCAAGGTCTAGCCGACCCTTGTCTGTGTCCTTCGTTGAGGCCTTAAAACCCATCAATGTATTGAAAATATTGTCACACACATTTTTTTCAATATGCATGACATCAAGGTTATGTCTTATCAAGTTCGTCTTCCAATACGGTAACTCCCAAAATATACTCTTTTTAATCCAGTTATGGTCTTTACCAAATCCGTCCTGGTCTATCCTTTGAAAACATCTTTCCCCACCCGACATCGAGACACCTCGGACACCTGCTCAAAAATATCCTCCCCACTCGCACGAGGAGGGGGCCCCGATTCTCAACTTTATTTTTGGTGAAAGCATTCTCTGTTTACGAAATGGATGGTCACTAGGAAGAAACCGTCGGTGGCAATCAAACCAACACCTTGCTTCTTGTAATCTTTGAAGTGTGAATGCATCTCGTATTTTCCATACAATACGGACAGGCCAATCTCCCATGTGTGCTCCATCCCGACATCATACCATAAGCGGGGAAAGTCATTAATTGTCCACATCATCCGCACCCTCATGTTAAAATTTTGCAACTTGAAAGCATCCCATGTCTGAACACCATCATTCCACAGCTGTTGAGTTCATCCATCGAGGTCGAAGATACACATCAATGTTTTTGCACGGATTCGAAGGCCCGGGAATGAACAAACTCAAATACATATAAGGATCAGTCATACATAACCACGGGAAGATTATACACTTTGTGACTATAACAAGCCAACATGAATAAGATTTTGCCCTGGGTCCCGAAATGGAGAAAACCCATACGTACATATCCCCGGCCTTATGTTTCTAGGATCCGCAGCAAAATCAGGGTAAGTGGCATCAAAATGTTTCCATGCTTCACCATCAGAAGGATGAGTCATCACACCCTCTTCACGAGGACACTCTTTGTGCCAACGCATGGCTTCTAAGCTTTCTTTCAATGCGTAAATTCATTGCAACCTGGGAATTAGCGGCATATAACGTAACTGCGCCCGAGGCACATTTTTCTTGTGCTTGGCATTACCACGGCGTTGTGGCTTATACCTACTAAGTCCACATATTGAACATGTATCGAGGCCCTCATTTTCTTTATAAAAAAGCATGCACTAATTCTTGCAAGCATCAATTTTAACATACCCAAGACCGATCTGCCCCACCAACTTTTTCGTCTCATAAAAATTGTGAACCATATTATTTTCTTCGGGTAGCATCCGTTGTCCCCATGACATTATACGATCGTAAGTATGCTGGCTCATATTTGTATCAGCCTTGATTGTTAGAAGCTCAGTCACTTGCTCTAACACTGTAGCCTTTGCACCTACATGAATTTTCTCATTTGTAGAGTCCATTAAATCCATAAACTTCTTTGCAACGGGATTTGGTGCCTCTGTTGGATTAGGGTTTCAATCAAACTGCGGGCGCCCGCATTTCGAACCATATCATCCAAGGCGACAGACGGCTCCTCTTCATCAATCAAATGTTCGAGGTTTCCTTGGCGGACCACTTGATACAAGGATGATTGCGAACACTTGTTTCAACCACATAACGCTCCCGTGCGCTACCCATACCTTGTAACCATCAACAAACCCTGCCTCTAAAACATGTTTCTTTACCCATCCAACACTCGGATATTTTCTATTCTTACACTTTTTACAAGGACACCTAATCTTATCACCACGCATGCGCTTGGGGATGCGGCTCTCAGCAAACTCCACGAAATGTTCTAAACCTTCTAAGAATTGAGGTCGACACCCCTTCTACCGGGATTACTACGATTATCCATCCAACTACGAATCTTCTCCGGACATAATTAACTTCCCGCATTTCATAATGTATTAACAGTTTAGATGTAATTAACGCATTACAATTCCCTAGAATTTGGATTACAAACTTAAAAGCAACAAGACATGTTTCTTTAGGTTTAGAATTGGGGTTGGCTTCTATCGCACACATCTATCACATTTTTTTAATTATTAATATTTTGAATATTAATATTTAATTCTTTGTTGTAAAATATATCATTCCCTATGATGAAAGGACAATTCATGTCCATTAGGTTTAGAATTGGGTTGGCTTCTATCCCATCCCGAAATACACGTATGAATTGCAAATATCACCTTGTCTACTTGCTTTATAATCGAAAATCAAGAAATTTCGGCAGCATAACCCCATGGTCTCCAAGTGCACGACGTAGACTAGGTCAATCAAACACTATCGATTAGAATCGACAGTGTAATCAACCATATATGTCTAGTATACACTCAGAGAACAATAGGATTAATGCAACCAAAATATCTCAACTATCGACTATTCAAGCAATTTTAATAGACAATGATGATATTTACAAATCATATAATCGTGCATTTCAAGACTGTCCACACGGACAATTTAAGAATCGATGACTACATGTTGACCTCAACATGATAAGTTAAAGATTCTTAAGCGGGTTTCTAAGATTTTGTGTTTCAACCGTCACAACGTCACGTCGTAACATTAATTTTTATTCATTACCGTAAAATGCATAATTTTACAATAATGAATTAACACACATCTATCATAATATTTTGAATAATTTTAAATATTAATATTTAATTCTTTGTTGTAAAGTATATTATTCCCTATGATGAAAGGACAATTCATGTCCATTATGTTTAGAATTGGGTTGGCTTCTATCCCATCCCGAAATACACATATGAATTGCAAATATCACCTTGTCTACTTGCTCTATAATCGAAAATCAAGAAATTTCGGCAGCATAACCCCATGGTCTCCAAGTGCACGACGTAGACTAGGTCAATCAAACACTATCGATTAGAATCGACAGTGTAATCAACCATATATGTCTAGTATACACTCAGAGAACAATAAGATTAATGCAACCAAAATATCTCAACTATCGACTATTCAAGCAATTTTAATAGACAATGATGATATTTACAAATCATATAATCGTGCATTTCAAGACTGTCCACACGGACAATTTAAGAATCGATGACTACATGTTGACCTCAACATGATAAGTTAAAGATTCTTAAACGGGTTTCTAAGCTTTTGTGTTTCAACCGTCACAACGTCACGTCGTAACATTAATTTTTATTCATTACCGTAAAATGCATAATTTTACAATAATGAATTAACACACACATCTCTCATATTTTTAAATTATTAATATTGTGAATAATTTGAAATATTAATTCTTTATTGTAAAATTTGAAATTTTACAATGATGAATTAAATTAACATTTATAAACAAGATAAGAGTCGTTCTCATCCACAACTATCAAAACCCAATCTCATCTTAGACCAAGAAAGACAGAGCAAACAAGTTCATTGCCGTTTGAGTCAACGATTTTCTGTTTAATAAGAATTTTTTTGCTTCACCGTCCTCCTCTCTAAGGATCTCAAGTGATGTTTGAGATCCTTAGAGAGAAAAGAGGACAGTGAAACCGAAAACTCTTATTAAACAGAAAATCCTTTACTCAAACGGTAATGAACTTGTTTACTACGCCTTCCTTGATCAAAGAAGACGAATTTTGATAGTCATGGGTGAAAAAGGCTCTCATCTTATTTATATTTTAAATAGAGTTGTGCCTCAATCTATTTAAAGCCTAATTAACTACCAATTAGGTATAATGAAGAGCCACTTCCAAAACCCAGCTTGATAAACTAGTTAGAAAATGCAAACAACCTAAATCGGAGGACCAATCAAGCATCAAACATTCAAATATTTGAAAATTCACACAAATACCAATCAATAATCATGAACATTAGAAGTTTACGCCAAAACCAATACTTCCAATTTCAATAAATACTAGGTTCATGCAAAATTATTATCCACCACCATCATCAATATTTATAGATACAAATTTGATTAAGAGAAACATATATCGACTATGATAATAATATCAAAACTTGACAAACCTAAAATCTACCACAACAAAAATTTTAATGTAGCACCAACATCACAAAAATGCAACAAACAATAAGCACATAAGCCAGAACAACAATTACTTCAAAACCCTCAGTTTATTCAAGAAGAACACTTTCAAGAGACAACGATTGAGAGAGAGAAAGAGAAATCGAGTGAGAGAGAGAACGATTGAGAGAGAGAAAGCGAGAGAGAGAGATAACGTACGGCGACGGCAAACGGCGACATGGAAAGAAACGGTGGCGACGGCGTGTTCTTCTTGGCGATTACCGAGAGAGAGAGAGAGAGAGAGAGAGAAAGTGAGAGAGAGAAATCGGAGTGAGAGAGAGAAAGCAATTGAGAGAGAGAAAGAAGACTTACCGGCGACGGCGAGGCTCGGCGACGGCTCGGCATTGGCGACGCAAGGGTTCGCGAACACCGAGGGAGGAACGAAGGAGTTCGTAATAAAAATGAAACGTAATTAAAAATGGGAGGATACGCGTGTATATATACGGATTTGTTACCGACGGACAAGTCCGACGGTAATACCGACGGACTATGACCGCCGGTATTACCGACAGAAATACCGGCAGAATTCATCAATTACCGATGGACAAAACGAAATTTTAAAAAAATAAATTCCCGATAAATTAAAATAAATTTCCGTCGGTAAATGAAAATTTTCCGTCGGTAATGCCCCTGTTTCTAGTAGTGCAATCCAGACGTATGAGTCTCTATACTCGTGCCACTTACCTTTCGATGCAGCTTTCTCCTTATCTCTTCCAGGGAAATTTTATCCTTACCATTTATTTAAGAGTACACATAGTTTTCATATAATAAAGGTAAGAAACGAACAATAATAGAGCATCATCTTCTTCATCAATCTTAACCTTAGTAATACGTAGTTATAGTAATTTATTGTTAAATTAATCTAGGAATTCTTTAAGGGGCGTACCTTTCTGCATACATATCGCAAATAGCTTTTGCTTCATGTTCAACATGGTAGTCAAATATTTCCTCATATCTTCAAACTTACTTTTACTTGTATTTACTTCGGATGGAGTCTTAACCTTTGCGTCCTTAGCCGTGACCAAAGGTTCCCACAAACCTTTTCTTTTCAAGAAGGCCTTCATCTTGATCTACCATAAACAAACACTACAAGAAAAATAGGTTTTAGCGACGGAAAAATCCGTCGCTATCCGTCGCTAAAACGATTTACCGACGGATTACCGACGGATTTATTCCGTCGCTAAAAACCTCGTCGCTATTGTTTAACGACGGAATTTCATGTCCCTCGGTAATTTAACGACGGACCTATCCCTCGCTAAATGATTTCAAACCGTCGCTAATAATAAGGATGGGACGACCCCGGCGTGAATTATGGTATTTTGCGCTCGGAATAACTCCCGTCATTATTGTTTAAAATCCGTCGCTAAAATTTATCTACTATATTTTTCACAATTTTATTAATTTTTTTATTTTCTTTTTTCAATATTTTTTATTTTTGATATATCAAATTGAAACGATGCAGATATTTTCGTCGCTAATTTAATATTTTTATTAAAAAATTATATTATATATATATATATATATATATATATATATATATATATATATATATATATATATATATATATATATATAAATATATATATATATATATATATATATATATATATATATATATATATATATAATTTTAGTAGCATTATTATATTTATACTAAAGATAAATGTTTAACTTTTTATTAAGCAATAAAATTTTATTTCATTCATTTTAAAAAATCATTACATACATTACATACATAGAAATAAACCCACACAATATACACCCACATACACACGAGTCTCTCTTATACACACTTTCACTTTCTCTCTCTACACCATCTCCTAAGCATCTCTTTCCTCAGGGCCACCCCTATCCCTCCCTTTATCATCCGGCGACCCCTAGCCTCCCCCCACCGCGCCGAGACTCGGTCCACGCATCCCGACTCACTGACCTGCAGGCCTTCCTCTCCCGTCTCCATTTCCGTTAGTGAACTAATCTCTAAATGAAGCTCTTCTTCTCCGGCAACCTCTCGCCGTCTTCCAACACCGTCTCCATTGTGGCCAATCCATGGTTAGTCCCAACGGTCAATCGACTTCAAGACATTTTCACGCAGCCTTGGGCACTTCTTCCACCGCGAGTTACCTCCGAGTGTGCCGTTGTTCTCTAGTGGGCCTTCTCCCGCATCTTCATCCAAGACATTTTCACGATGCTTAAAGAGTTGGGGAGAGAGAGAGAAGGAGACGGGTTGGGGAGCGTTGAACGAGGTTGAGAGTTAGAGGGAGAGAGAGAAGAGGGAGACGGGGTTAGGGAGAAGAGTAAGCAAGCAGAGTAGAGAGAGAATGAGAGAGGATGAAGGAAACGGGTTGGGGAGTAGAGAGAAGGAGCCGGTTTGGGGAGAGAGAGAGTAAGAGAGAGAAGAATGAGAGAGATGAGGGAGGCGGTGAGTTAAAGTGGGTAGGGTTCCCAAGTCCCCTGATGAATTGGGACCGACACGGGCATTCTAGTGTGATCAATGGTCTGAATCTGATTTATCAATAATCCAATACGTGA
This sequence comes from Adenophora triphylla var. japonica, assembly GCA_022495995.1. Classification (NCBI taxonomy): domain Eukaryota; kingdom Viridiplantae; phylum Streptophyta; class Magnoliopsida; order Asterales; family Campanulaceae; genus Adenophora; species Adenophora triphylla. The sequence goes on along the minus strand of JAFEMH010004122.1, from coordinate 804 downwards.
ACAATTAAGAGCCAATCAAAAGAAAGTGTGTTTGTTTTGCTTCTTTTGAATAAATTTTGGGCCATTAGATTCAATTATATGTGATGTATTTAATGGTGAAGATGTTGCTTGTGCTAATCCATGTAAATACTTGTGTGTCCAATGAAGTATTGCCACCTTTTAATTATTCAATTAAATAATTTAATATTATACAATAATTATTATATAATTAATAATAATACTTAATAATAATATTAATAATAACTAGGTAATAATACATAATATCAAAAAAGTAAATGTTTATATATTATATACTTTTATTTCTTTAAAAATTATTAGTAATAATACTTAATAATAATACTATATAATGATACTTATTGTGAATTATTCAATTAAATAATTGAATAAATAATTTTTATTATATAATTAATAATAATACTTAATAATAATATTAATAATAACTAGTAATAATAACATAATATCAAAAAAGTAAATGTTTTTATATTATATACTTTATTTTCTTTAAAAATTATTAGTAATAATACTTAATAATAATACTAATAATGATGCTATATGAATTATTCAATTAAATAATTGAATATATAATTATTATTATATAATTAATAATAATACTTAATAATAATATTAATAATAACTATAGTAATAATAATAGATAATATCAAAAAAGTAAATATTTTTATATTATATACTTTTTATTTTCTTTAAAAAAATTATTAGTAATAATACTTAATAATAATACTAATAATGATGCAATTGTTAATTATTCAAGTAAATAATTGAATATATAATTATTATTATATAATT